>BQNB010055542.1:0-39060 GCA_026074375.1 Tanacetum coccineum
CCAGGGGAAAAAGAAAGTGTTCCATGTCCTATATATGAAATAAGCAAAGTTTGATTATGTACTCTACTTATAAGGGCCGAATAATTCTCTCAAATTTACTAGTGTGGGCTGCGTTTTATAATAACATAACATATGCGTTTTCTTTTTATCTAACCAACGAGTCTAAGCTACAAATGGTTGACATGCTAGACCCATTACCCTCGTATAACCATGGCCCATGTTTCATTAATCACTTCACAGTTTTTATGGGGTTTCACTCGTTATTTCGTTATACATCAGAAGGTAATAAAAGTGGGTTTTGTTTCTTAACAGATTTCAAGCACACATCATAAACCCAAGAATAGCATATAGTAGATAAATAAATAAGAGTGATTGCTCACAGAAAACGTAGGGATGAACGCGTATAGAACTTGGCCCAACGGAGATGATGAGCGCACAAATCTTTTACCCCTCATGTATACAAAACAGAACACCCTAAACAATTTACTAACATCGACTATTTGCACCCCTTTTGATCACGACCACGAACCTTTACTTGCTGCCTTAATGTGGTCGACTAACAGGGAGAAGAAAAAACAAATAACCTAGTTAGGGTTTCATGGAGTTTAAGGTTTTATGATGAATGTGATGGTGTACTGTTTGTGTGTTGTATGTTAGTCGAAAACCAAACATAGAAGAACAAGGAGACCCCAAGGTGAAGAAGTATGGTTATGAACCTGATGGTGTTGTATTTTCTGTGTTTTTCCTTTTCTAAGTTTGCAAAGGAGTATGCAAAGCTTTATATACATGAATAATATTGCATGTATAGTATTTCATTCATGGGTTACATTTGTATGTTGATTCATATAAGGCAAAGGATTTTTGGGACTTATACATGGTCAAAGTATAGTAATTTAAAGGTGGGTACTGTTGGTGTATTGTGGGAAGCTGAAGCAAGGGAAAAACTAGGCCAAGATATCATGTAGGTCTTAAAGGGTTGATAAAAGGGGATATGGGTTTTGTCCAAGGAGTAAAAGAGTTATAGTAATATAGGATCATGCAAAATTTCATTCTTAGTTGATACTTACTGATTTTGTGGATTTGAAAAGGCGTACACAATTTTTTTGCTAGTTTGTAGGGAAGTTTATTAGTTTACTTGTATTAGATTTATTGCATAAGTAATTTTTATTGTATGAATCATATGAAAACAAAGAAAGGAATATAAGACTTGTTTTTGTTCACTTATTAGGAATAAATACTAATTTGTAGTGAAAGGATAAGAAATAGGATGTACTTGTTTTTGGGTTAGCTATGTTGTAGAGCAAAGTATAAATAGTTCCTTAATTTAACGTAGTACTAATCACGCTATTTGAATGTCTTGATTAAGTTTTGGAATGTATAAGTACGTATAAGTATGGAACCGGGTATGGAGGTTTATACGTAGTAGACTTGCTAAGAATTCGATATTAAAGGCAAACGCGTAAAAGCCCAAAAAGTAAAATAATTAAATAATGAAAAACTTAGAGTCGTCACATGACCTGAAAACACGGGGTGTTATAATAGTTGTGAATGGAGATTAGGATAGACTAGACACTATTGTGAAGTTTGGTGTGATTTTTGGAAGCATTTGCGAAAAATGATGTTGCTGATCCGAAATGGTTTTGAGGTTTTGAGCGACTTAGGAATGTTTTCATTAGGCGTAAAAGCAGTTTTTGGAGAGCTCGTTTCGAATAGATAGTTTTTCATATATCGCACTTTAAAATTTGACATAAAACGGCTAAGTTATAGCCAAATAAAACTTGAAATATTTTTCTGCAAAACCAAATAAATAGTTGATGATGTGAATAGTAAAATGGGGTTTCGGACACTTTTGAGATATTTTGAGCTTTTAAAACACTAGTGAAACATATAGCGACCTATATATATTGATTAGTATCATTTAAAGACGTCGTTAACATATTTTAGGAAAAGCATTAAGGTTACTAAAAATAGTAAGTTTGGTAAATTTTAGCAAAATGGACATGGAAGTTAAACGTTTAGATTTCTCTTGTGCACTTAAGGAATTATGTATTAAGCAAATATAAGGGATGGTATTAACATATCGAAACTAAAAACTTTCCTAAAATAGAAACTTACTAAAAATAGTAATTTTTTGTTAAAGACCAAAACTTAACGAAAAAACTATATGATTTTATTTGGTCATGATTTGATAATCAAACCAAATAAAAAACACACATGGATGTCTTTTGGTGATGAACATATGGTGCAATTCTTGGCATATTTTCTGTGTTTCTAAGACGCGTTATTATTCTAGGTTGCAGCTAGATTTCTATATCATCTTTTCTTATGTGATTTATCATTTGCTCATCTTGATAAGGTGAGTTCATAGCCCCACGTTTTACTATCTTTACTTTACTATTTTGGGGTGAAAAGCATTGTGTGTTTTAAACTATGGACACAGTTACTTTACATTACCTTTTCCTCATTACATGTTGCCTAAGTAGCAAATAGACCACTAATGCCCGAACTATCATGAACCGTCAATTACTTAACCGACGAACTAGTTAAGTAAGCGCGAATGATGTAAATAGATCTATTAGGACTAATTATCTCTATCCGGGTGAGTAGCGCTCACTACCCACGGGGCTCCCGATAAATGGATATATACCATGTCGAATTTCACTAGGTGATCTTGGTCAGATACCTTTAGGGCAATTAATTCTTGTTTGGCATATAATATGCTTCCTTTTAATTGAGCTTCGGTTTCATGAGCTTAGCGTAACTGTAAATACTTTTCATGTGAAGTTGTATCTGTTATAACTATCACGTGAGTACTGAGAACTTGTAGTCCACTTTTAATACTAAATTCAAACCTATGAATTCACCAACTTTATGTTGGCGTTTTAACATGTTTTTCTCAAGTGTTTAGCTGTGGATATCTCAGCTTGCTTTATGGTGTTGACTTGCATTGGACCGATTTTCAAGAATTATTATTATCTATGTTAATATCGTTATCAAACTTTAAAACCTTTTATTTGCTTCTGCATATTATCTTTGAACTATGTAAAACCTTAATTATTTTAAATTAATACAATGATGTTGGATTTTTAAACATACCCATAGAGGTCGTTCTTGGTATCTTGTGTGATGTATATTATGACGTCACGCCCCCGGACACGTGTTTCCATCCAGGCCCCGTTTAGGGGTGTGACAGATTGGTATCCAGAGCCAAGGTTATAGAGAACCAGGTAGTATATTTAGGTCTGGTCTATAACTAGTATGTGATCCTACGTCTTTACTTGCTTACGCATATAAGTACTATCGATAAGTATACGGGTATTAATTTTAACACTTCCATAATTATATTACGTATAATTTTGCCATGACTATACCTTACATCTATATTTTTCCTGCATTGCACGCATTGGCATGGTTTGATATAAAGGGGATTTATATAAACTCTTGCTTGTGCAGGTTATGGCAGCTCTGGTTATTTCTATTTCTTCAAACGTATCAGTCGAGAGTGTGGGATCCTCTTTTCCGTGAGTTATCTTTGTCGGTTCTATTTCTATTGAGTTCCTGGTTGCACCGAAGGTGGGTGCGGCAACAGATGCCTTACCTGCCGGGGTGCTCAAGCTTGATACTCATTCATCATCAAAGGCTGATCCATCAGAGAGTTCACCACTTCCCATATCTGTAGCACCTATGGTTTTACCTTTTCTATGTTCAGACGAATCAGAGTCAGATACCCTAGAGGCATGTATCACCTACTACTTCTATTCCAAAGATCCCTACTGCTCCCATTTTACCCGCACAATCTGCTGTTATTGCACCATCACATGAGTTTCCACTTGCACCTATTGATGCACCAACCAGGATTCGTCGACGACGAGCTATTCTTATCCAACCCGGGGAGGACATTCCTATTGGTCGACTTTACCGTACTCATCCTGGTGGGCCAAGTAGGGCATTGACTGCGAGGAATTCGGTTAGACCTTTACCTTCTCATCGTTTAGCATTGAGGTACACATTACATCACTTGGATCATTTTACTTCTGGATCATCATCGAGTCATTAATCTTTAGATCATTCATCATCTGGGCATTCTATTTTGGGTTATTCTTTACCTAGACATACACCACCGGACACCACCGATGTTGATTCATCTACACTAACGAGATTTGTTCATCCATCACTTGCTAGGACTCTACGGTGTAGCGAGGGCTATCTTCGTTGGAGGTCTGCCTCATTATCTACCATGTATCCATTGACGACATCTGATAAGTGTAGAATACACATATCCGTTTGTACTTAAAATAACCTAATTAAACCCAAAACAGACCAAAAATGGCAAAAATATGCTTGTATTTGTGTTTTGTGTGTGCAGGTACGGATAAGTCAGAAATCACAAGAAAACAGTGAAAACGAGCAAACACGGACACGAGAATCAGAAGAGTTCAAAAAGAATCAGAAGAGTACAAAGCCGAAGCCATAAAAGCCCAAAACCCTAGCCCATGTCCTTTCATAACTACTACAAGGGCCAATCTTGCAAATCCCGAAAGTCATTTATAACTAGAAAAGGGGAGAAAGAACACAAGGGCCATATTTTCATTCTCCAAAAGTCAAACGACTTTTACCCCGATTCAGTTATAAGAGAGGCGCGAAGGCTAGTTACTATTCACCCGTCTCCCCCGTTTCACCAAAAAGAGTAAATCAAAGGGGTTTTCTAAATTAAAGGGTGCTTAGGTCAATTCATGAACTCTCTAACACAAATGAAGGGACAAATCAGTCTTTATCAAGGGATTACCTCTCCCAATCAAAGGCCACGTCAACAATGGTGAAAGCACAAATTTATGTGGGTTTTTGTGCTAAAACACTCACAAAAGAAGCACAAACGTCACATCAATGGAATGACACGCTGGCAATCTTCAGGTGTCCACAGCTTGATCAAACGGCCACAATTGATGCTTGGATGATTGAAGAAATGATTGGTTGAGATTGAAAGATTGGAGAGCAGGGCAAGAGATCCTAGAAGCTTCTTTCAGCACCTATAAAAAGGCCTCACTTCTCACACACAAGAGGGAGGGATATCTAGTTTTTTTTAGTAATTTAGTCTAGCTTAAATTTCGTATTTTTCTTAAATGTAATTTTCCTTAAAATGTTTTGTAATCTCCTTTTCAAGTAATGTAATCAGTAACTTTTATTAATGAAATTTAGTTTAAATCATTTATAAGCTCTCTTTTCTTGTTATTCAAAAGCTGTCTTAATAAGCCAAAATGTCTCAAAAAGCTAATAAGCTCATTTAAAGCCCTTTCAGTCTATAAGCTGAAATAGAGCTATTTGAATTCAGAATTAATCTTACCTAAACCTTAAATCAGTTTAATCTATCATGGATCTTATTGGATTAGAGCTTTTAGAAGGGGATCTTAACTTGGAAGAGATCCCAAGGACTTTACCCTAGCTTATCTAATAAGCTAGGGAGCTTGTAGCTACTTTTATTAGTCCTCTTGTTTAGCTAGAGGAGTTTGTAAGTTTCTCTTTCATTTCCTTTAATTCTAGCTTTAAATAATGATATCATTGCTTCCTATATTTAGATCTGCTTATTTGCTTATTCTCTTTGCTTATTAGTGCTTATTTGAGTTTTATCTAGCTAAATCATCTTAGTTGTTTATCTGTTTTCAATTTTCTTAGTTTAAATCATAGATTTTCATATTATTGTCTTAAAAACCTCTAAAAAAACCAAAAATATAGTAAATTAGCTTAAGTCTTAGATTATTGCTTATTTAGATGTTAAGTCATGCTTATTAAAGTAGTTTTAATCTGTTAATTGTCTGGTATTAAGCACTTGTTTACTAGATTTCAAAGTAGTAGCTTAATCATAAATGTCTTAGTCGTAAAGTGGTGTTTGGTTTAAGCTAGTTTGCCATCTAAAAGTCAAATGCAGTTTGTGATTTCTTTTTGGATAGTTTGATTGTCATAATTGATAAGGTTTTGAGTAGATTTGAGGTTTTAGTTTAAGCTATTAATGATTTTATGGCTTAATAAGCTCGCCTGTGCACCAGGGGATTTTTCCCTTTGATTTTACTTGTGAAATTCTGATCTAAGCCCTCCAAGGCTTAGATCTTGCTTGGACTTTGTTTAAACACTCTATTTGAGTGTGTTTTAGTGCAGTGTTTCCCTTAGGAAACCTGCATTTTCGTTTTGCACTTGTGCAAAAGTGCACCAGTACTAACAATAAGTTAGTACTGCCACCAGTACTAACTAAAAAGTTAGTACTGCTACCTTTGGCTTAATTTTTAGTTGAGTAAAAGTAGGATTTAGGTTTTTAAATTCAAGTTAGAAGTAATCTAGATATAGCTTGATATAGTTTAGGATTTAGTTTTCATTTTGCTGCTTATTTTCTTAGCCATTTCAGCTGTTTAAAAAAGGAATTCTGCATCAGCAGTACTAAGTTAGTTAGTACTGCTGATATTCAAATCTCAATTTAAGCCAGTAATTATAGGATTTAATAGCTTATCTTTTAGCATTTTAAAGTCTAGTTATAGCTTAATATAGAATAAGTTTTAGATTTCATTTTCTAGCTTATTTACATAGCTTATTTTTGCTGTCAAAAAGTTAAAAAGCCAAAAACAGTACTTAGGAATTTTAAGGTTTTAATTTGTTAATTTAGCTTATGGGCCTAGATTTTATAGCTTAATTAGATAGATTATAAGTAGTTTAATAAGTCCTTAAAGTTCTAGAGTCTAGTTTAGCTTTTTAAGCTTTTAAGCTCATTTGGATTTTGTGCTATTTTGCTTATTTACTGAGTTTGCTTAGTTCATGCTCAATTTTAGTTGTTTAAAAGTACTTCTAGCTTAGATTTCTTTGCATTCATAGATAAAGCATTTCATAAGCTTCCCAGAACTCTTTTCCTTTTTCACATTAAGCTTAATTTGAGCTTTTTATAGCTGTTTTGGTAAAACATAGCCCAAACCCCTAGTTTCTGTAACAGCTTATTGAGAAGCTCTTTTAGAGCTTATCTTTGAGTTTCAGACTATAGTGCTTTTGTTAAAGTTGTTCTCCCTAGCTTCAGTCTTTTACACAGTTAGTCCCTAAGTTAGTTTTTAATTAGTTTATTAAGTTTTAATTAATAATTATGGTTAAGTTTTACACATAGTTTTAATTTACTTTTCTAATAAAGAAAAAAAATTGGGCATTTACTTTAATAATTTTTCGCACCTCTTTCTTTATTTAGTGAAAAATTTAGTTTACATTTTGAAGGATTAAAATTTGTTTACTTGCATAATTGTCATTATATGTTGCTCTAAATTTCGTAATTAAATAGTCTTATCCAAAATATCTTTTTTTCATTCAAATCGGATCCGAACCAAAACGTGGTTTTCAATTTCACTAGTCGTTGGGGAAACGACCCGGGTGATCATACTTACCCGGTTAAACATACGTATTTTATATTATATTATATATATTTTTGAGAGTGAATTTTATCAAGGGTAACTTGGTAATTTTCTTAATTACTCTTAAGGTTATATTTTATGTATATTTTTCGTGTGTAAAACTACGAATCACGGTACTCGGCCACCTAGCTAGCGCCTAGCGATTTTTGCAACCTTGATTATAACCGTGTTAATTTTGAAAACTAGAGATTAAGCAGTGATTTTAAACATGACATCTTTGTTTTTTCCTTCATTATCATAACCATTGACATAGCACAGTGGTTGACACTCTTGTTTGTGAATCACCCAGCCCGGGTTCGAATCTGCCAAGAGACAGAATTTTTAAAAAATTTCGGAAAAATCATGTTTGATATGTGTCCACCTCAGCAATGAGGTGGCATATAAACATCTTATATAGTGACATGGCAATTAGTGACATGGATAGTTGATGACATGTTGTTAGTGACGTGTCGTAAACTGTCCTATATATAAGTAAAGATTTCAAAATAATTGTCCACAACTAAAAATAAAAGTTGGATTTATTTAAGTTTAACATATTACCCTTAGTCTAAGTTGTCTTTTTTTGTCTTTCGTAGAAATCAAAGCAATAATTAATGCATTTTTTTAAAGACCAACATCCTCTCAGATTGAAGGTAACTTGATAGGTCATGTTGACCAATCACAATTAAAATACATGTATAAAAGTTTTTCTTTTAGTGAATTTAAGAGGGTCCACTTATATTTATCTTGATTTTGATTGGTGAACATTACCTATCAAGTTACCTTAAATTTGAGAGGATTTTCATTTTTTTTAAACTGTGTATTTTTTGTTTGTGGACAATAATTTTGGAATGGAGGGAGTAGTCCTCAAACTTGAATTGTTTTTGTTATTAATTTAAAGTTTGAATGACTTAATTGTAATACTGATGAAACTAAGGGCCCTTTTGGTTTGTAAATGGGTTTGGAATTGGATTCGGATTTGAAAAAGGTTTGAAAGAAAAAAAGGAGAGAAAAAATATATTAATATTTAAAATAAAATTTTATTTTATAAGTTACTTTGTAAATTTGTATTACTTTTAGAAAAAAAACATAAAGAAAAGGACAAATGTTAAATAAAAGTTGTGGCTAAATTTTTTTGTCAAGCTGATACCATGTGTAGGGCTGTAAACGAATCGGACGAATACGAACGGAGCCAGGTTCATGTTCGTTCGTTTAATTTTAGCCGGACAAATAAACGAACACGATCACTTAAACGAACAATTGTTCATGTTCGTTTATTAAGAAATATAGTTGTTCGTGTTCGTTTATGTTCGTTCGTTAAGACACTAAACGAACATAAACGAACGAACATAAATAAACATAAAATTTACAAAAATATACACAATATTGTGTTTTATTTTTTGTTATTTTGTTAAGTAAAGCAATTTAAAAAGTATATAATAAAAAGATACGATAAACGAACATAAACATATATATGTATCATAAACGAACGCATAATTGGACGATCACAACAAAAATGAACATAGAATAGACTTTTTGTTCATGTTCGTTCATTTAACTAAACGAACGTAAAATGTTGATCATGTCCGTTCATTTAATAAATAAACGAACATAAACGTACTTTTTACCGAACGGTTCACGAAATGTCCAGTGAACGTTCAGTTCGTTTACAGCTCGTGTGACACCCACCAAGTCAGAGGGCAATAAGTTTTCATTATTGATTCCATTAAATACTTAAAAATTTTTGTAACAAACAACCATTTTTTACTATCATACCATTCCTACCTTGTAAAACCCATAAAACAAACATGCCCTAAGAAACTTTATTACTACTAAGCAACATTTTCCTATATCTTTTTTTAAAGCTGGCTTTATTATGAGAAAAACACAAGTTAGGCTCACCCGCGCTCCGCTGCGGGATGTTTGGCGGCCGGTGTTTTCGGTTGGACGTGTTAGAAGGTATATTTTTTTTTTTTTAAAAATTAACGTCGTTAAGTAACGACCGATTTCAAGCACTGTTTTGGTGCATTCTAAAAAAAACTAACGGTCGACCGCTAGTGGGGAAAGGGGTATTTTATAAAAAAAAATTAAAATGAAGGTAGTTTTCATAATTTAACACATAGTGCGAGGGGGTATTTCATAAATATTTGAGGGGCTATTTCGTAAATAAAAAAAGGAACGGGTCGGGCCAGACCGGGTCGGGTCGACCCGACAATACCGATAACTCAAAAAGTGCGAGTGAATATTTTGAAAAAAAGAGCAAAAAAACAATTAAAATTTTTTTTTAAAAATGTTCGGACCGGATCGGGTCAACCCGGTGCCCTTTAATTCAACTAAGCGCGTGGTAGTACTATTGTTAATTCATAAAAAAACATATCAATACTAAAAAAGGCGAGAGAGTATTTAAAAAAAAAACAAATTTTTTTTTTCTAAAAAAAAAAAACCGATCGGACCGGGTAGGGTTGAGCCGGCATATTAAATGCACCCCGGTCAACCCGGTGCATTTAATGCACACTAAATGCAAAAGGCCATTTAATGCATGCGAGAGGGTATTCCGAGGAAAAAAAAGGAAAATTTTATTTTAGAAATTTTTTGGAAAAAAAAGGGAAAAAAAACTGGCGACCGCGCGCCGTTGCGGGACGATTAGCGGAGCGCGAGGTTTGAGGAAACTTAAAGTTTTAGCGAGGTTTGAGGAAGCTTAAAGTTTTATTCATAAAAAAACAGACCGATGACTAAAAGAGTGCGAGAGGGTATTCCGAGAAAAAAAAAAGGAAAATTTTATTTTAAAATTTTTTTGAGAAAAAAAATAACGGGACGATTAGCGGAGCGCGAGGTTTGAGGAAACTTAAAGTTTTATTCATAAAAAAACAGACCGATGACTCAAACAGCGCGAGAGGGTATTCCGAGAAAAAAAAAAAAAAATTATTTTAAAAAGTTTTTGAGAAAAAAAAAAAAGTCTCGTTAAATTTCGGGTCAAAAACATTAAATGCAACCCGGTGGGTGGTGGACCGGGTATTCTGCCTTTTGTAATATACATTAATTACATTCATACAAAGCTACATAAAATCACTTACAAAGAATTAAATCTATTTCATGCAATTAAATTTATGTGGCATATCTTGCGGTGCTCAATTATTAGAAGCATATAGATACACATATTACTCATACACTATTTTGATGATCATTGAAACTCGTACAAACTTATATAACTATTTTAAGTATCACATTATTTTACTAATCATTCAACAAACATAACGATACATTTCTAAACACATTATATCAAGGAAAAGTAGTACATAGGCATGTAGCCGATATCATACAAGTGACAAAATTCGCTACACGCACCCATCCGAGATAGAACATATAACTAGCTAGATAGTCTATTACACAAACAAACCAACAACCCACGAACTTAAACTACACCACTAGAACCTTGGCCACTACCACCGTGTCGAAACACATAACGAAGCAACGCATACGACAACTCCGGCGCCTTGATTATCGTGTCCATGCACGCCCAGGTCTCTTTCTTCAGCCCCGCAACTGCCTGAGCAATTTTCTCCATCATACTAGGGTCGAGATCAGCAAAGCCTCCATCAGCTGCCATCGATAAAGAGGGACCTTGGGCCTCCCTCCTACCAAGTTCACGTCCCTGTTCAATTATAACATCACGCACCTTCATCATCTCTAAGTCGAATTCCTTACTTCTAAGAACCCTCATAAGCATGCGGGGAATCGCCTCACGCATAACCCACATTAAATCTTGCTTCATGCGCTCATTTTCATTAGAAAAGAGAAGTACCATGTTTCCCATACTCGTCTCTTGTTGTCTAGACTTCTCTAATTCCTCTGCTATGTGGGTATAACTAGAGCAAGCGCTGAAGAAATCAAATAGACACTCACACTCACAAGTTACTGTGATGGAAGAAAAACTATCTGAAAATCTTACTATATTCAACAACCGTGTGATCACAATAGAAGATAATCGAGCTGTTGAGTGCCAAACAAGATTAGTCACGGGAGGTGCGTTTGTATCGATTATCAAAAGTTAACGACTGCAAACTTGTATAGAACTTTTTCCTGTTACCATTCATGGTCACAATTGTATAGAGCGATTAGCCGGAATCGAGTTTTATTGTTTATTAGATGGTTTTTTCAGGGTATTTTCAAATCCCAATTGATCCTAAAGATCAAGAGAAAACTACTTTCACGTGCCCCTTACGGAACTTTCGCGTACCGTCGTATGCCATTCGGTTTGTGCAATGCACCCGGAACTTTCCAACGTTGTATGATGGCCATTTTTCACGACATGATAGAGAAAACGATAGAGGTTTTTATGGACGATTTTTAAGTTTTTGGGAGATTTTTTTCCTCATGTTCTTTGCCAATTTAGATAAATGTTAAAAGGTGTGAAGACACCAAAAGTAGCCTATAATTGGAAACATGAGTCATTTAATGGTTAAAGAGGGATTGTTTTAGGACATTAAGATCTCTAGAAAGAATTGAAGTCGATAAGGGCCAAGTTGATGTCATTTCTAGCTTCCTCATCAACAACCGTCAAAGGAATTTGATGTTTTTATCGGCATGTGGATTCTATCGAAGATTTATCAAAGGACTTTTCCAAAATCTCTCGATCCATGACCCATCTCTTAGAGAATAAAACACTACCTTTAATTTTTTTAGAAGATTGCATTCTAGCCTTTGAACCATTGAAAAAAGAAATTGGGAAGAAGCTCAATTCTCATTTGCTCCAAATGGGGACCAACTTTTTGAAATCATGTGCGATGCAAGTGATATATTGCAATAGGTGCGTTCTAGGGCAGAGAAGTTGAGAAGCATTTCCGACAAAATCATTATGCAAGTATGACAATGATGAAGCCGAATCAAATTACACAACAACCGAGAAGGAGATGCTTGCAGTTGTTTATGCTTTCGAGAAGTTTCGATCATATCTAATCATGAACAAAAGTGTTGTTTACACGGACTACTCCGCTTTGAAATACCTCTTCAACAAGAAAGACGCCAAAGCAAGATTGCTTAGATGGGTCTTACTTCATAAAAGAATTTGATTTTAAGGTTATCGATACTAAGTGAGACTGAAAAACTATGCAATGCTGATCAACTTTCTCGTCTTGAAAAACCTTACGAGAATGGTCTTTGATCCAAAAGATTACCAATGACTTTTCCTTTAGGAGACTTTAGTGTGTTAACTTCCAAAGACAAAGTACCCGTGGTTTGCGACTTTGCTAACTACCACGCGGGGAAATTCATTAAAAGAAGTTCGACTCAAGAGAAAACAAAGTTCTTTAAGATGTAAAAACATTATTTTTGGGGATCGACCCTATTTCCTTTCAAGACTTGTGCGGGGCGTTTGGGGGGGAGGATCATATAATCCGAAAGTGTGTTGGATGGCAAAGAAGCTTTCGAAATTCTCGAAGCTTGTCATAGTGGACCCACCGGGGGACACTACGGAGCCAACTTTACCGCCAAGAAGGTTTTTGATGCCTTGTTTCTATTGGCCACTCATTTTAAGGATGCCTACGAATTTAGTTCAAAACTTGTGATGCTTGTCAAAGGGGGGGGGGGGGGGGGGGGGTGGGTGGACAAGGCAAAAATCTCTCTAACGTGGATGAGATTTGCCTCAAAATGCCAATTCAAGTATGTGAGATTTGGATTTTATGGGTGAATTGATTTATGGGACCTTTTCCGTATTTAGGGGTTAACAAATATATTCTAGTAGCCGTCGACTAACTTTCCTAGTGGGTTGAAGCAAAAATGCGATCCTACCAACGATGCTGTAGAGAGTAGTTGTTAAGTTCTCTAAAATCCTTTTTTCTCCGTTCGGTGCTCCTTGAGAGCAACAAGCGGATCGTGGTTGGGACATTTTTGTAACGACAAATTTGATAAACGTGTATTGTATAAATATGGTGTCACCCATCGTCTTTCGACTCCTTACCACCCTCAAACGAGTGGTCAAGTTGAAGTCACGAATCGAGGTCTCAAAAGAATTTTAGAAAGGACGGTCGGAGAAAACCGTGCCTCATGGTCAGATAAGTTAGATGATGCATTATGGCTTTACGAAACCGCTTACATGACTCCTATTGGATGTACTCTTACAAGCTAGTCTATGAAAAAACGTGTCATTACCATTGAGCTAGACACAAAGCATATTGGGTCTCAAGCATGCCAAACCTTCGATTTAAAGACCGCGGGCGATCATCGGAAAGCTTCAACTTAATGGAACTTAGCGAGCTTCGGAGATCAAGCTTATGAGAATTCGTTAATTACAAGGAGAAGATGAAGAGCTACACGATTCTAGATAAAGAACCGAATCTTTCAATTGTTGGAGATTCAAGTCCTTCTTTTCAACTCCCGATTAAAGATTTCTCTCCGGAAAGCTCAAGTCCGATGGTCGGACCTTTCCACAATCAACGACAGTTTTTCTTATGGCATGCAAGGTTGTCTATGCAAGATGGTTCTAATTTCAAAGTCAACTGCCACCGTCTTAAGCACTACTATGGAGGGGATACACCACCATTGTTATCTCGGCTTTCCAGAACTTTCCATAAGACAACTAATTTCAGGATCGAGTCGTGCTTGCGACTCGTGATCAAAACAAGCGCTTCATGGGAGTTCACCATGCTTATCATTTCTATTTTTTTCTATTTTCTATTATCTAATGTGGTTGTGTTGAGAGAGGCTTGTTTCTTTCCGAATTTCTCTGTTGTTTGATTTGCTTGGTGTGTGATTTTTTGCAGGACTCTCCTAACAAATTCAATGAAGCCTCTCGTGTCCGGTGTTGTTTCCCGTTTTACTCGAGCTTCTCATCCTTTGTGTGAATTTAGTTTGGGGCTAAAAAGAAAAGCATGAAAAGTACAAAAAAATATGTGAGTGAATAAGGGTAAATAACTAAAAATGGTACAAACTAGGCTTTTCAAAACTATTGATTCTCTAATTCCCCTTGATGAACACTTAGCTACTTTTCAAGGTAATTAGTCGAGGGGGATTGAGATTCTTAGATTTCTAAGTGCTTACTTATAGCATTACGTGAGGACACACAATATCTTAGTATAGGGGATTTTGGTATGTGTTTAATTACACATACCGTTTTCCACTAAAATCGGACTTAAATGACTAAAAATGTACCAAAAATACATTGTATTTGTATGTGTTACATTTGTATTAGGCAGGTAATGGATATCCAAAAAAAGGACAAAAATCGAAGCCAAAACGACAAAACCGAGCACGAGAACGAAAAGACCGTGAGAAGTCAAAAAAGACAAAGTCAAAGTCAACAAAAAGTCAAAAAGTCAAAGTCAACCCTAGGATGAGGCATTGGAAAGAGCATCGAAAATCGAACCCGAAAACCTAAATTGCCAAAAGTAGGCCCACTCGTACCCACCTAGTGGGCCTGGGAAAGCCCACTTATACTTTATAAGCCTTAAAGCATAAATAATAGCCCAAGTTCTTCTAAAACCATACCCGGCCCAAAACTAGCACAACATCACCCTTATAACCCTGTTAATCCTCTACCCTCTTTTAAACTTAACCCCGTTAGTCCTTTAAGGACTAACGATGCAAACAAAAATATAACTCCAAGGACCAAAGTTGTATCACTACAAGGACTAAACTTGCAATACAATGTATAACTTTCAGGGACCTTTCCTGACATTCCCCAAACTTCAAAATAAAGAGGGAACAACTGTACATCTTTCTCAGTTGCCTTGTCTCCACTACCCGCCAAATAACAAACCAACATCATCCCCCTTTCTTCTCCCCTATGTCGACCAACACCTTTGCCAACCTTATCCCACCAATTGCTACCTTGGCAATCCTTAGCTCCACTATTCATTAAAGGAAAATGACAAGAAATCAATGGCTTTGATAATACAACTTGGGGAACACTCAAATTTGGACGGCTAAGATGATATTTGAGCTTATACTCACACAACAAACACACACGGCTTCCCTCTCAGCAAAGAAGCACAAGACCCAGAACCTTCATTAGTGTAGTATAAATAGGTTCATTTGTAAGCCTTTGGGCATCAAGTTTTTTAGTAGTTTTCAGCTTATATTTTAGTGTTTTCTAGTTTATTGTAATCTTTTTTAAGCCTTGTACTGATTTATAAAGTTTAATGAAAAATTGAGTTTTTATGTTATAATCCTGTTTCTAAGTTAAAGTTTAATATGTTTTAAAACTGTTTCACAAGCTCACAAAAGCTCTGTTTATAACTTTCTTAAGCTGTTAACTTAAGCATTGTAAGTTTTTCCATAACTTATAAAGCTTAAGTCCTATTTCACCAAAAATCACTCAAAAAGCTCAAATGGATGATAAGCTTACAATGGAAGAGCTTATGTGTTTTACTAGCTTGTTTCTAACATGCTAGAGCTTGTAGAATAGCTCTAAGAGCACATGTTTGCCTTGTTTAAGCAAGGGCTTTTGTAAGTCTTCATTTTTTTCCATTTTTAGCTTATCTACTGTAGAATTGCTTATTTGTTCTTATTGCCTGCTTATCTTTGCTTATTTATGCTTATTTGTGATGTTTAATGCTTATTATGCTTGTCTTGTTTTGTGCAAGTTTTTCTTAAATCTGTCTTATATTAGCTTATAGAATTGCATAACTTGTTCTGGCTTATTTGAGTGCTTAACTACTGCTGAAATATGCTTAGTACTGCTTATTGTGCTTGTTGAACATCTGGTCTTTTCAAAATCTGGCTTAAATCAGTTTATACAAGTTAAAAATTTGCAAATCAGTTAGTAAAGGGGTGTTTGGTTTAACCTGTTTAATGGGTCAAAATAGCAATTTGACACTTGAGTTAAGTTTTAGCTAAGCATTATAGTAGTCCAAATTTTAGTTTGTTTAAGTGTTTAAGTGTTAAATCTCATTTTCAAGGTTTTAAGAGTGCATTGTTTGAAACTGTTATGTTATAGCTTATTTTAGTTGCTTATTTGATTGTGCTTTTGCTTATTGTTGTTTTTGTGTTTATGCATGTGTTAAAAGAGGTTAGAAACCAAAGCAAATAGCCTGCATTGTTTGCTTTGTGTTTTACCAAAACTGTCAAAAAGTGCTAAGTGGTGAAAAATTTGAGAAATGGCTTTTTCATTTGCTTATTGTTGCTTATCCTGAATTTCAAACTCCCTTTTGATTGATGATATAAGTTCTTTGAGGTCTAAGCTTAATCTGTTTGTAGGTTAAAAGTCCATAAGGATCTGTTTGTTTGCTTATTTTTAAGCTCAAAAGTGGTGATTTGTTAAGATTGCAAAAGTTTGTAAAAATTTGTCTAAGTGTTGAATCAGTGTGAGATAGCTTTTTCATGAAGCTTTTTAAGTGCTTATTTGAATTTCAAAATGCTTTTTCATTGTTGCTTATTGTAGCTTTTTGGCCATTCTTCTTAGTGGTATAAGCCACTAAGCCATAAGGATCCTTTTGCTAGCTTATTTTTAAGCTAGAAAAGTCCCTCTTGGCCTTTTTGCTTATCAGTTTTGGCCAAAAAGCTATTTGCTTATTTAGGCTTATTAGCTTATTGCTTTTGCTTATTCTAGGTTTAGTTTAGCTTATTAAGTTAGATTAAGCCCATTTTAGCTTATTCTCTTTAGTTTAGAGCTTATTTAAGCTTATTTGCATCTTAGCTTAAAATTCCTTAAGTTTTATAGCTTTTTAAGTTTTCTGTCATCCTAGCTTAATTTAGTGCTTATTTTTGTTCAAATGTGCTTATAAGGTGTAGTTAAGCTCCTGTCTTAGCTTATTACTCTTTTTGGTTTGCTTATTTGTGCCCAAGTAGCCAAACAGTTAGTCATTTTTAAGGCTTAGTATAGTTTTGCTTATTCTGTCACTTATTTAGCTTATTTTAGTGCTTATTTGTGATTTATAAAAAAAGTGCTTTTGTAAAAATTGCTTATTTAGTGCTTTTCTAAAAAGTTGTAAAAAAATGGAAAACAAAAACGTTTGGGAGTAGGGGAAGCCCCGGGTGAGCAAGGCTCGAACCTGGGACCTCAACCCCACAACCAAACATTTTACACAACACTCACACACTACCACTTGCCCTGTGGTCTTTTTCGATTTTACTTTGCAAAATTAAATACTTATACACGTTTTACCCCTTTTAGCTTATAAGCCGTTTTTGGCTTATTTCACAGCTTATTTGATAAGCTGTTTTTCCCAACTTATTTTCTTAGATTCTACATTGTTCAAGCTACTTTTGCTAATTTTTTTAGATTTTTATTAAATAGTTTAGTATTTTTAAACATTTAATTTCATTTAAATCGTTTTTAATTCATAAAAAATTATAAAAAAGTCAAAAAAATATAATTCTTTTTTAGAAAATTTTCTTTTAACATTTAGAACCTAGGAAAATTAGATTTGCTTTCGTAGGGTTTAAATTGCAAAATTAGATTTTTTAAAGAACGAGTTTAAATCTCGTTCATGTTTTTAGTGTTTTCAAGCTTAAATCTTTTCCGTTTTTGGTCTAGTTTTCTTTGTTCTAGCTTTTTAGTCAATTAAGACTTATAAAAACCAAAAAGATCATTTTAGGACTTAATTTTGATAATTTAGGGTTTTTAGGTCCCGTTTAGGATTCCCGTTTTGCGTTTTCAAGTTAAAATTTGTCTTACCTTAATTGTTTTTATGTGTTTGCCTTAATTTTCCCGTAGCTTTAGAAATCCAATCCCAAATTTGTTCCATTCAAGCATCGATTATCAAAATGACTCTCGACTTTTAATTGCATTCCTCGTTGGGGATAACGACCAGGGAATCATACTCCCGGTTTACTATAATTGAGATTTTTTAATTCTTATCCTTATATTTATATATTTATAAGTATATTTTATATATTTATTTTTATATATTTATATTTTAAAGGGTATAATCAAGAGATTGTCAGTTTTTGGCGCCGTTGCCGGGGAGGATTGTTTACGATTGTTGAAGCCATTTGACAATTTGTGTTTGAAGATCCTTCCGTGTGAAGTTATTTTGTTTATTTTCAAAAAATATATATATATATACAAAAATATTTTCCATTTCTTTTATTAGTATATATATAATATAAAAAAATAAATAAAAAAATAAATAAAATAAAATAAAAACATTGCCCATAAAAAGAAATAGGTTTTAAGTAATCTTGAGGTGTTGGTTTGGATCCTCGGACTGAAGTCCGTGGATGAGCATTCGTTTTGCACCAACCGGATGGTGTCGGATCGAAGAGGTGCCACGTTGTTCCCTACAGGGAGCTTGATGGTATTCCTATAGCCTTCGTGGCTAGGTTAGGAGTAATCTCCAAGAGTACGGATAGGATTCTCGTCTCCCATGGAGGTTGATGAGAATGTGTTACGAAACAATTATCACAAAGAAAAGATAGACTATAAGAAAGCTAATATACGGAATTAAAGTCTCACTTGAAAGGGTTCAAGCGAGTAGAACTAAGTTAAACTATGATTAAAACCTAATTATTAACCACGCAGCGGCGCCAAAAACTTGATGCGGTCGTCGTAGGACTTCAACAAGAAGTTTTACCACTCCCTAGGCTGAGCACCTAACCGTTTTAGTAGTAGTATATGCAAGACTCGGGGGTTGTTATCGTTCTCTAGGGGAATAGGCTGAAAAGGCTCGATCACGGTCTAACAGAATTCTAGGGGTTGAGAGAAGATTATTTTTGTGTTTTTATATTTTATAGAAAGCGTGTAAATCTATGGTTTGAGAGGTTGGTTTGTTTAACTATTAACTAAACTAATATCTAATCTACTGGTGATAACTTTATGATAATTAAATGTAGAGAGAAGTGCAAAAATTATCCACGTGGTTTGTCAAAAAACCGTCTCACGTCCCTCGTTATATAATTGTCCAAAACACATCCCTACGTCAATGTTTTGGGACACGATACATCCCTTGGACTAACGGTGCAAATTTTTTTCTCGTTAATTATTAACGAGGTTCTAATTTTTAATGGTGCAACTATATATGAGGGTATAGTTGTCTTTTTGCTGTCACGGGGATGATTTTTGCACTTCTCTTTTAAATTTTTTTTTTTTTTAATTTAAAAAAAACTTTTTTACATTTTTAATTTTTTTTACAAAATCTTAAATTTTTTTTGCACTTTACAAAAATCTTATTTGTTTTAAAAAAAAATTAGTTTTGTTTGTTTTTAAAAATTTTTTTACAAAACTTTAAAAACAATTCGTACTTTTACAATCTTAGTTTTGAAAAAAAATGTAAAATTTTTTTTTATTTTTATTTTTTTTTATTTTTTTTTTTTGCTTTAGTATTTAAAAAGTGCAAAAAAAATTTAAAAAGTTTTGTAAAAAAAGTGCGAAATTTAAAAAAAAAATTAAAAAGTGCGAAGTTTTTTAAAAAGTTTTGTAAAAAAAATTTTAAAAAAGTTTTTAAAACTACGATTTTGGTTCGATTATTTTTTAAAAAAATTTAAAAATTTTGAACTTTTTTTACAGAACTTTTTTAAACTTTTTTGTACATTTTAAAAAATACGAAAAAGATTTAAATCTTTTTCAAAAAATTTAGATTTTTAAAAGTGCGAATTTTTTTAAAAAAGTTTTTAAAATGTACAAATTTTTTTTAAAAAGTTTTCTAAAAAAAGTACGAAATTTTTAAATTTTTTTAAAAATAATCGAACCGAAATCGTACTTTTAAAAACATTTTTTAAAAAATTTTTACAAAATTTTTTAAAAACTTTTAAAATTTTTTTTTTACAAAATTCTTTTAAAACTTCGCACTTTTTAAATTTTTTTTTAAGACTTTGTAAAAAAAAATTAAAATTTTTTACGAATAATAATGTAAAAAAGTTTTTTTTTAAATTAAAAAACAAATAAAAGCTTTTTTTAAGAGAGAAGTGCAAAAATCATCCTTGTGGCAGCAAAAAAACAACAATACCATCCTATATAGTTGCACCGTTAAAAATTAGACGCTCGTTAATACTTAACGGAATTTTTTTTTGCACCGTTAGTCCAAGGGATGTATCGTGTCCCAAAACATTGACGGAGGGATGTGTTTTGGACAATTATTTAACGAGGGACGTGAGACGGTTTTTTGACAAACCACATGGATGATTTTTGCACTTCTCTCTTAAATGTATTTACTTAGTCATGCATTACTTATCAGATTGCGTCTCCTAATCATGTTGCCTTGTCACACTTGTGATGATTTGTGTAAGTATTTCCTAGGTCATGAACGGATTACACGAACTCGCCGTCTATTTAATATTTCGTTAATGCAACGCACAAGTAAGGTAGTATGAAGACTATTACAAGGACCCTAAGAGTATATTAAATGCGTGTGAAATACCTTAAGAGGGATCAACCATATAAGGGGTAAGGTAGTATGAAGACTATTACCCGATGGTATCCTTTCTACGCACTCGTGTTTCCCTAGACGTGTCTACAGCGATACAGACAAAAGCTGGTTTTCTAAAGCCTAACGCGCACATTCATCAACAAGAAGCAACAGTAATAGGATCTACAATCCAACTTTCGTGCAATCATAAGCAAATACAATGGATGGTTTAGCCTAGCATGTTAAGGATAAAGCAAGAACATAGATTAATCACACAACACATAGACATATTGAATGATTAATGAATAACACTCTTACTTGATTAAAACATGGATATAAGGTAGTTACAATAGGGTTTTAAGGCCCTAAAAACACCCTTTAAAGCTGCTACAAAGACTAGGGTTCGTCTCCCTAAAGTTATACAAAGTTACACACTTTTAAAACCTAAAAAATCAGTTTGTATATATAGAGATTTTCGCTGCGACGGCGTCGTGTTGATAAAAAAAAACTCCCTGACGTACCGTCGCTACGTTGATTATTCTAGATCTTCTTTAAGTCGGCCACGTCCTGACGCCGTCACTAGAACTCTGACACCGTTACTGGATAGACCACGACGGCGTCGCTATATGCCTGCGACGCCGTCTCCACGCTCTGTAAACAATACTTCTTCATGGATTTGGTGCTAGGTCCGTAATCTTTCCGTTTCTGTCTCCATATGAGCCCATGTTAGGTGTATTTCCTCCATATGCATCCAAGTGCTAAATAAACTGAAAAACAAACGTTTTAAAGATATAACCTGGGCATTATTTGCATGATTTAAGGGGTTAAATGACCCCGAAATAGTGTATAAAATGACACCTCGTTAGTCAACTTATATACTAAGTAGAATATTAATTCGACCAATACTAGGAAAAACCCTTATGAAATATTTAGAGGTAGGAATCCCTCTTTAGAATATTTCAAAGTATTTGGAAGCAAATGCTTCATTTTAAATACTAAAGACTATCTAACAAAGTTTAACCCAAAGTCATACGAAGGTGTTTTTCTAGGATATTCTCAAAATAGTAAAGCCTATATAGTATTAAATAAACATACAATGAAAGTCGAAGAATCACTCAACGTGACATTCGATGAAATTCCTCCTCCTACCAAATTATCACCATTGGTTGATGATGCTATTAGTAAAGAAGAAGCTATTATAAATAATACTAAAGTAGTAAATAATAATAATGAAGAAGATGAGTCGATAGAAGTTGACGAAGTCGTTAACATTAAGGAGTCCAAGAATCATTCACTAGATCAAGTCATAGGAAATCTCAATCAAAGAACCTTACGATCTCAAGCCAAAGATTATAGTAATTTCTTTTGTTTTATATCTACCTTAGAACCTAAAAATGTCAATGAGGCATTAAAAGATGAAAGTAGGGTTGTAACTATGCAAGAAGAACTAAATCAATTTATAGCTAACGATGTTTGGGATTTAGTCCCTCTACCCACGAGTCAATCCGTCATAGGAACAAAATGGGTCTTTAGAAATAAATTAGATGAAAATGGTATAGTGTCTAGAAACAAGGCTAGGTTAGTGGCACAAGTATATAATCAACAAGAAGGTATAGATTATGATGAAACATATGCTCCGGTAGCTAGGTTAGAGTCAATTAGAATGCTTCTTATTATTGCTTGTGCAAACGATTTTAAACTATACCAAATGGATGTAAAAAGTGATTTTCTAAATGGTTTTATAAACGAATAGGTTTACGTTGCTCAACCTTCGGGGTTCATTGACTTTAAAAAACCAAACTATGTTTATAAACTTAAAAAGGCTTTGTATGGTCTTAAGCAAGCTCCTAAGACTTGGTATGATAAACTAAAAGCATTTTTGATCAAACACGAATATTCAATGGGAATGGTCGATAATACACTTTTTACTAAGAAATCAAAGTTACATCTTATCATTGTTCAAATATATGTCGACGACATTATATTTGGTTCCACGAGTCAAAACTTGTGTGATGATTTGGCAAAAATCATGCACGACGAGTTTGAGATGAGTATGATGGGGGAGTTAAACTTCTTCTTGGGTCTTTAAATAAAACAAATGGAAGACGGAATATTTTTCAATCAATCCAAGTACATCAAGGAGATGTTAAAGAAGTTTGGATTGGAAGATTCCAAACCAACCAAGACGTCGATATCAACGGAGATCAAGCTCACTAAGGATGATGAAGCCGACTTCGTGGATAGCTCTAAATATCGAGGTATGATTGGTAGTTTACTTTATTTAACCGCAAGTAGGTCCGATATTATGTTTAGTATTTGCTTATGTGCTCGTTTCCAAGAAAATCTTAAGAATACCCATTTAGAAGCCATTAAGCGTATATTTAGGTATATTATAGGAACTACACATTTAGGATTATGGTATCCGAAAGGAACCGGAATAGAAACTATAGTTTATGCCGACTCCGACCACGCAAGCAATTACGTTGATCGTAAAAGCACTAGCGGCATTTGTATGTTCATGGGATGCTGTTTGACATCTTAGTTCGCTAAGAAACAAACGACCCTTGTTATCTCCACAACTAAAGCCGAATACGTCTTTGCCGGGAAAGCATGTCAACAAGCACTATGGATGAAACAAGCTCTCATCGACTACGACATATGCCTCGTTGACGTTCCGATTATGTGCGACAATAAAGGCGCCATCGACTTAAGCAAAAACCCCGTACAACAATTTAGAACTAAACATTTAGAAATTCGCCACCACTTTCTACGCGATAATGTCCAAAATGGTAACATTTCTATTGAGAAAGTTGCATCCGAGGATAATATAGCCGATATATTTACTAAGCCTTTAAAACGTGAAGTATTTAATTATTTAAGATTAGGATTAGGAATAGTGGAACTTATCATGGATAGTGATTCTCCACCATCTCAAAAATAATCGTAAAAGGAAATTTAATAAAGTAATTAATCATTATTCAAAAGATGTTAATTCTCATTACAAGTTCCAATTACAAAACTTCAATCATGAACATAATCGAGATTAGAATTTTACTAGATAAAGAAAATATCAACAAATGACCAAAGATATTTTCAACATCTGCATGAAATTACGAAATCTATTGAAAAAGACAAAAAGAACAATCATCAAATTGCAACTCACACTTCTGTTGACGATGTTTTGTTGAGTCTAAATGCTCATAAATAATTGTGTTATTAGTAATTGTCAAACTTATGCTAAATGTTAACACACTCCTAGTAGGATCGACTATGTTGAAACTCCATCGGGAAATTCACGACAAGTTGCACGGTTCACTTAAAACTTAGACACCGACTCCGAAAATTATATCACATACTCCTAATAGTAAATATAACATACTTCAATTGCCGAAAACACAACACCTTATCTCAATTTCCTCAAAAATCAACTTTGTCCATATTTATGGACACCTGCGGATTACGGATCCACCATTAGGGAGATCCGTCCCAGTTTAGGTAGATTCGCGAGCCTCAGAACGCGGGTAAATACCAGTTTTTGAACAAATTGGGACCACAAATACTATTATCCAAACACACCCACGAACCAAAACACTAAAACCCTCCATACTGAATCATAATTAGAGGCAATTGGTGCAATTAATCACAAAGATCATCAACAAATCATCTATCTAAGATTACTATTATAAGTGATTTCATCTTATTTTCTCTTTAATTTTGTTTCTAGGGTTTTGATTTTACATAAATCAAATAATTTAGGGATTTCAACTTTTCAAGCAATTTTTGTACAATTAGAACTAAGATATAGCAATGTATAACAATTATGATACTTGAAATGAATAATTGAAGTGATTCGCTAAAATCAATTTTCGCCAAAAACCCCACATTATGATTTTTGAATAAAACCTCACTTTTAGGAACTTTTCGAAACCATGGTTGTTTAACTACATTGTTAATACAACGCAAAAACATTTTTTTCATGCATTAGGTCTCATGAATGTATATACGAGGTGCTTAATTCATAAGTATTTTTTGTTTCATTCATTTAGAGCAATATCAAACATAGGTTGTGCATTAAGGTTTGCTTATTACTATTATTATCGCTATTTTTCTTTTGTTTGAGTCAAACAAACCGCACACTCACATCAAGTCCATATAAACACACACCTTGACACATACCTCTTATTTTACTTATTGGGTCATTTATGTTTATTTATAGGTGAAATCACAACATGATTTAACCAAATAGATTATAAACGAACTCAAGAATACCTACCTAGAATTCATCGCACGAGAAGAATAGATGAAGATCTTAGGGAATCTTACCGTACTTTATAAAAATGCCTCTTTCATGAAGGAAAACTCATCACTCAATCATTCATTGAAGCAAACAACATATTTCCATCCTTTTAAGCCGTAAGCCTCGAATCTTTTCTCACCCTTAATGAACCTATTTGTCCAAGATTTGTAGTTGAATTCTATCATAGTCTTGAAGTCAAACGAGATGAGGAGGAACGTCCTTACATTAAGTTCAAGCTTGGTTAATTTACCTTTAAGCTAACTTTATCTCAACTATCCTGAATTCTTCAAACTCCATATGCTCTAGACACCTTTTACATAAGCGAATAGTTACTAAACTCTCTTGATGATCATCCCAATAGTAATTTCTTTGGCCCTCAGCATGATCTCATCAAAAACAACATCACCATTCCTAGAACAACTCAAACTCAACATCAAAGAAGCCCCAACAAACTCTACCTTAATGATATTCATCCCGATTTGAGAGGATGAGAGCTATTCTTTAGAGAAATTTTCTTTTGCTCCCTTGGCAAGAGAAATAAGGTAAACGCATGTACTGCATACATGCTTTACTACTTGACCATTAGAAGAAAGTTTAACTTCACTTCGATGATTATTTATCGAATGGTGGAAGTCATTAACAAACGCGATGGTCACATGCTATTCGCCATGCTTTTGACCCATCTTTACAATCTCATTCTTCAAACAAATCCTTAAACTATTGTTCCAATTGTTAGGTTCACATTCCATGAATGTGTCATGGATCCTCTAGACATTTTAAGGAATCCTAGCAAAGAAAAGGGAAAGAAAATTCCCTCTCCCTCGGTCACCTCCTCTTCATCTTCATCGTCCGATGACAATGAAGCATCATCCTTTCTCGAGTTCTATGATGAACTATCCGACAATGAGGATCTTACCAATGCCCAATGAGAGAAAAGCGGAATGTTTAAATGCTTAAACCGCTACATTGGCACCATCACCAAATACTTGAAGAAACAAGAATGATCATGCTTATGTTAAACCAATATGTTCTCATGGTATGCGGTAATTTGCATCTTTGATTATGAATTATATATTAGGATGTTGGTAAATTGAAAACTTTGATCTATGTATGTTGAAACTACGCACTTATTTATCTTGCTATGGTTTATGGATATTTTATCATTGTATGATTAATATTAGCATTTTTTATATGATTTTTGAATTGCTAAAAAGGTTATGAGAGATATTTGAGGATGAAATGCAGTTTTGATCATTTCTGTTAGAACCTGGACCCACGGAACCACCATAAGGTAGTTCGCGTCGGTGTTTTGGTAATCCTGGCTCACCAGTCCAGCTTCCCAACAATTGAATTTTCTTGAATTTTAACTTTTTCTACTTTATCTTATAACCATGCTATATGATACTATGTGGGATCTTAAACCTTAGGATATAACATGTTTTCCATATAATCCAAGAACCATTATACAAAACACTTCACCTCTTTCACCTTATAATCATCACCCTCAAACACCATTTTCTTCACATTCCTCATATACAACCTTACTAGTTCATCACCATGACTAGTTCATCCAAAACAAATTCACCAAACTTCAAAACAAAAACCCACCAAGAATTGATGTCAAGTGTAGCCCCAACCTAATGTTATCTCACATCCTCAAGTGAGGAACGAACCAAATTAAGGAGAACTCACCTTCACCACCTCCTAGAAAATACAACCGGCCTTTCTCACCTACCGATCAAGCTCACATCAAAAATCCATGTACAGATAGAGATCTTACACAAGTACACGCTTCATTTCAATTATCCTACCCAGTAGAAGTCCTCTAACACCATACACATTAGTGTTAGCACCCTTCTCGACATAAAAATCTTACATAGTTTGTTTCTCAATATCCGATAAAACCATAAGAACCTCAATAATTACTTTTCCTCCTACAACAGAAATGTCACCCATAATCCCATAGCGTGTCAACGATGGACCAGTTTGTATCCAATCCGGGCCTGTCCTCTAAATCCAACTCCAGCCACCATGTGGGCTCACGTGACCACCCACCCAGAATTAATTTCCCAAATTCACCAACCCGGAATTGAACCCTACCATCAACCAATCATTATTTGTTAAACATTAACAACAATACACCTCACCTCCTTAACAATGCACCTCCACTTGAAAACATTTACCATCCACCACCAAATATTAGAACCAAGATTTTTTCCCAATCATTAAAGACATCTTGGATTTTGTTTTGGTTGATCATCCAAATGACATGCCTCACCTCCACAACATGTTTATTGGCGCCAATGTTGTTAGCTAACTACAAGGCATGAAATCTAAATGCTTCAAAACCATGTCAACTATATGTTCTAATACATTCGACACCACCTCGGCTCTTCTTCAAACCCACCTTACTTCCCGCATTAGCCGCATGGAAATCTTACCTCATCCCTCATATTATATAGGAAAATGATATTTATCCCAAGATTTAGGATTTTTCATTTCTAGTTTAAGTTTCTTGCTTTATAGGTGCTTTAATGTCGCAGTTTTTATTTTTTATACCCTATATTAATGGAGATTTAACATTATTGTCCTTTATGGTTGTGCGTTTGATGATGGATTTTGTGAATATACTTAATATGTGTAAATTGTGCATATGTTGGTTGTCATATATAATATATAAATATACTTGTTTACTATACTTTGTATTTGGTAGCACGCATCCATAGCTCATTTCCCTTGAGTGCCCCAAGCAGAGATGGTAGCATACACCAAGGGAGAAGCGGCTGTAATATTGTCTTTATTTTGTTACTTTGTATGCAATCGTCACAAGTCACCTTAGTCATTTGTCAAAATCAAGACATTGCAAGGAAGGGCCATACAATTCTTTTTGACTTCGACAAAAAGGAGGGGAAGGAAAATGTAAACTTATCCACTAAATTAAGCTTATTTAGTAAACTTTTTAATAAAAAAGTCTGAGTTTATATTTTGTCATCGATAAACCCCAAAAGGAAAGAGTATGTAAAACAAAATATTCACTTAAAATCTATTATTTATATTCAATGATCTTCAAGTTTTGATAATAACAAATATTATTCATACTATGTAAAAGTTTACGTAAACAATTTTATTTAGTCAAAAGTTTACTTGACACCTGACAAATCACTTAAGGTAATGAATATGCAATTATTAAACATAGTTTATGATCAAAGAAAAGACTAAATCATTTGCATAAACCGTTTATCTTAATCAAATGATCTTAAGTAAACACATGATTAATTATATAGCTTATTTAGATTAAACATGTAAGACAACATAAATAACCATAAAGAGATACACAATCTATTTAATCTTTCCAAATCTATAAAATCTTCCATATTGGTGATAAGAATATTTTGTTCTAGAAGAATCTAAATAAACTATTTTTATTAAGTACCAAAACAATATTTTGATAGATTTGGTGTTAAATCATAAATAACAAATGATTCCCAGCATCCCCAATGGATCTACCTAAAACACTTAGACGGATCTACGCTACGTTGGATCCATGGGTCGCAGTCACAATTGTCTGGGAACAACATTTGAATTACAAAGTATCTTGCCTATAAAATAGCGACTTAAGCCTTCATTTTTAATAACTCTTGACAAATATTTTTCACATACATCTTTTATCTTTTATATTCTTTGATCATCATACTTGTTACATAATCCATTACAAGTGATCAACTCATTCCACTCTTTAGTAAAGAACACTTACGAAGAAGTTAAGCTTTAAGTGTTAATAGTTTAGTTGTGTCATCACGATTGTGATAATTATTCATCTTGTATATCTTGTGATGTGTGTTGTGTATATTATATGTGTATGATAGGTTAGTATTTTGGCCACAAAATACATAGTGTGTTAGATTGGTTCTATCTCAAAGTAGAACTCGGTATTTAGCTTAGTACCGAAAAAAAGTGTAAGCGACGTGTACGGTTTTCTCCGCCTAAAGGGAGCTTGTTGACATAGTGAAGATAACTATCAAGTTGGGTACTTGGGGAGTGGAGTAGGGCGAAGAAGAGCTTCATATCCGAACCACTATAAATTATTGTGTCATTGGTTTGATCTTTCTTATCTTTACTTGTTCATACTTTGTAGATTACTTATTTACATATTGCGTCGCTATCATATACACTTGTGTATATCTCTTGAGTTTACATAAGTTGACAATCTAAATATTATTTTAAAACGGTAAAAACTATTCAACCCGCCTTCTAGTTTCCATAATTGGTATCAGAAGCCAAGGTCACCCAAGATCTTTAACGTATATTGTACCTTAAAGCTTGAATCGATCTATGGATTCGGATAAATATCTAGAAGGGCAATCTATGCAAAGACCACCACTTTTTGAAAGTGATCATTTTATATTGGAAAAATAGATTTGAAACTTATGTGAAAGCAAAAGATTTAGATCTTTGGCATATTATCTTGAATGGTGATTTTCCACCGCTTGCCAAAAATGAAGTTACCCAATTTTAGAGGTTGTTCCTTTTGAAGAACAATCCGATGATCTTAAATAGAAACTTGCTAAAAATAATGAAGCTAAAATGGTTCTTTATAATGCTTTACCTAAAAGGAATATGAAAGAATTTTTATGTGTAAAACGGCTAAAGATATTTGGCAATCATTGTTAATCACACATCAAGGTAATAGCCAAGTAAAGGATAATAAAATTGATCTTCTTGTTCAACAATATGAACAATTTACTATCCTTGAAGAAGAATATATTAATAGTGGTTTTCCTAGATTTAACACTACTATTACTAGTCTTAAAGCTCTTGATGAAGGTTTCTCTAGCAAGAACTATGTTAGGAAGTTTCTTAGGGCTCTACATCCTAAATGGAGAGCAAAGGTCATGGTGATTGAAGAATCAAAAGACTTGTCATCACTAGCTCTAGACGAGCTTATCGGCAATCTAAAAGTACATGAAGTAGTCATGGAAAAAGATTCTGAAATCTATAAAGGCAAAAAGGAAAGAGTTAAGTCCATTGCCTTGAAAGCTAAGAAAGAGTCTAGTGATGATGAAACTTCGACATTCGGAAGTGATGATGAAGAATATGCTATGGCCGTAAAGAACTTTAAAAAGTTCTTTAGAAGACAAGGTAAATTTGTTAGGCAACCAAGAGAAGAAAATAAGTTATTCCGACAAAGGGATGAGAAGAAAGGAAAGAGTGATCGAAAATGCTTTAGATGCGGTGATCCATTAATCTCATTGGCAATTATCCAAAACCACCTCGCAACAAAGATCAAAAGGCCTTTATTAGAGGTTCTTGGAGCGACAATGAAAATGACGCCGAATACAAAACTAACGATGAAACTTGTCTCATGGCTCAATCATCAAATGAGGTATGCTTGAGAACAAGCTTGGAACCGGATGAATGGATCAAAGATAGTGGTTGCTCCAAACATATGACCAATAACAAAAGTTTATTCTCTACCTACAAAGCATATAAGAGAGGTAATGTTGTCTTTGGAAGTAACTTAAAAGGAAAGATCATAGGCAAAGGTACGATCTCAAATGACTCTCTCACTATATCTAATGTAGAACACGTAGATAACTTAGCATTTAACTTACTTAGTGTCAGTCAAATTTATGACAATAAGTGTAGAGTCTTATTCACGGAAGAAGGTAGTGAAATAATTAAAGATGGTAAAATCATAGGAAGTAGAATTAGGAAAAATGGTTTATAAGTAATGAAATTAGGAAATAAGTCTCAAGACAAACTATGTCTTGCCATGATAGTAGATAACTCTACCTTATGGCATAGAAGATTTGGTCACACCAATATGCGTTTGATACAATCTTTGTCATCTAAATAATTAGTTAGAAGCCTACCTAAGCTAAAATATGATAAACATTTTTGTGATGCTTGCAAAATAGGGAAGCAAGCTCATGCAAGTCATAAAGCTAAAAATAAGCTTTTCACTAAAAGATGTTTATAATTATTAGAATTATTACATATGGACTTATTTGGTTCATCGGTAATTAAAAGCTATGGAGGTAATTTATACACTTTGTAGTAGTAAATGATTATTCTAGATATACATGGACTAGATTTCCAAAAACGAAAAATGAAGCTTTTGAGAAATTTAAAATATTGAGTAGGAAAATTCAAAACCAACTAGGTAGTTCTATAGTAGTTATTAGAATGGATCATGGTCGAGAATTTGATAATGAAATACAATTCGAAGCTTATTGTGATGCACAATGCATTACTCATAACTTCTCGGCTCTACGTACTCCATAATCAAATGGGGTAGTAGAAAGAAATAATAGAACTTTACAAGTGATGTCTGGGACTATGCTTAACGAACAATCCATTCCACAAAAGTTTTGGTGCAATGCCGTTGACACGTCAACTTATATACTAAATAGAATATTAATTTGACCAATACTAGGAAAAATCCCTTATGAAACATTTAGAGGTAGGAAACCCTCTTTAGAATATTTCAAAGTATTTGGAAGCATGTGCTTTGTTTTAAATACTAAAGACTATCTAACCAAGTTTGATCCGAAGTCATACGAAGGTGTTTTTCTAGGATATTCTCAAAATAGTAAAGTCTATATAGTATTAAATAAGCATGCAATGAAAGTCGAAGAACCACTCAACGTGACATTCGATGAAAGTTCTCCTCCTACAAAATTATCACCATTGGTTGATGATGATGTTGGTGAAGAAGAAGCTATTATAAATAATACTAAAGTAGTAAATAATAATAATAAAGAAGATGAGTCGATAGAAGTTGACGAATGATGCTTGCAAAATTGGGAAGCAAGCTCATGCAAGTCATAAAGCTAAAAATATGGTCTCTACTAAAAGATGCTTAGAATATATTACTTTATTGATACTTATTTGGTCCATCGGAAATTAAAAGCTATGGAGGTAATTTATACACCTTAGTAGTAATAGATGATTTTCTAGGTATAATGGACTTAGATTCTAAAATCTATAAATGAAGCTTTTGAGGAAATTTGAAATTATTAAGTAGGAAATTAAAAACCAACTTGCAGCTCTATAGTAGCAATTAGAAACGGATCAATGTATCGGGAATATTTATTAATGAAGTACAATTCAGAGCTTTGTGATGAAAATGCATTACTCATAATTTCTCGGCTCACGTACTCGCAATCAAATAGGTCGTAGAAAGGAAGAATTGTACGTTAAAAGAGTTGTCTAGGTCTATGCTTAACAAAGAAAATCAATTCCTTAAGAAGTTTTGTGCAATGGTTGTTGATACGTCAACTTTATTACTAAATAGAATATTTAATTCGACCCAATACTAGGAAAATACCCCTTTGAAATTTTAGAGGTAGAAAACACTCTTTAGAATATTTTAAAGTATTCGAAAGCAAGTGCTTCATTTTGAATACTAAATACTATCTAACCAAGTTTGACCCAAAGTCATACGAAGGTGTTTTTCTAGGATATTCTCAAAATAGTAAAGCTTATATGTGTTAAATAAACATACAATGAAAGTCAAAGAATCACTCAACGTGATATTCGATGAAAGTCCTCCTCCTACCAAATTATCACCATTGGTTGATGATGATGTTGGTGAAGAAGAAGCTATTAGAAATAATACTAAAGTAGTAAACAATAATTATGAAGAAGATGAGTCAATAGAAGTTGATGAAGTCGTTTTATCATTTAAGGTGTCAGAATATCCACTAGATCAAGTCATAGGAAATCTTAATCAAAAAACCTTAAGATCTCAAGCACAAGATCATAGTAATTTATTTTGTTTTATATCTACCATAGAAACCAAAAATGTCATTGAGGCTTTAAAAGATGAAGGTTATGTTGTAGTTATACATTAAGAACTAAATCAATTTGTAGTTAATGATTTTTGAAATTTAGTCCCTCAACCCATGAATCAATCCGTCATAGGAACAAAATGGATCTTTAGAAATAAATTAGACGAAAATGGTATAGTGTCTAGAAATAAGGCTAGGTTAGTGGCACAAGGATATAATCAATAAGAAGGTATAGATTATGATGAAACATACACTCCGATAGCTAGGTTAGAGTCAATTAGAATACTTCTTGCTATTGCTTGTACAAATGATTTTAAATTATATCAAATGGATGTAAAAAGTGCTTTTCTAAACGGTTTTATAAACGAAGAGGTTTACGTTGCTAAACCTCCAAGGTTCATTGATTTTCAAAAACCAATTTATGTTTATAAACTTAAAAAGGCTTTGTATGGTCATAAGCAAGCTCCTAAAGCTTGGTATGATAGACTAAAAGCATTTTTGATAAAACACGATTATTCAATGGGAATGGTCGATAACACACTTTTTACTAAGAAATCAAAGTCACATCTTATCATTGTTCAAATATATGTCGACGACATTATATTTGGTTCCACGAGTCAAAACTTATGTGATGATTTGGCAAAAATCATGCACGACGAGTTTGAGATAAGTATGCTGGGGGAGTTGAACTTCTTCTTGGGTCTTCAAATTAAACAAATGGAAGACGGAATATTTTTCAATCAATCCAAGTACATCAAGGAGATGTTAAAAAAGTTCGGGTTGGAAGATTCCTAACCAGCCAAGACGCCAATGTCAACGGAGATCAAGCTTACTAAGGACGATGAAGCCGACTCTGTGGATAGCTCTAAATATCAAGGTATGATTGATAGTTTACTTTATTTAACCGCAAATAGGCCTGATATTATGTTTAGTGTTTGCTTATGTGCTCATTTCTAAGAAAATCCTAAGACTGCCCACTTAGAAGCCGTTAAGCATATAATTAGGTATATTAGAGGAACTATACATTTAGGTTTATGGTATCCGAAAGGAACCGGAGTAGAAACTATAATTTATGCCGACTCTGACCATGCGGGCGATCACGTTGATTGTAAAAGCACTAGCGGCGTTTGTACGTTCATGGGATGTTGTTTGACATCTTGGTTCGCTAAGAAACAAACGGCCCTTGCTATCTTCCTGACCAAATCCGAATATGTCTCCGCCGGGAAGGCATGTCAATAAGCACTATGGATGAAATAAGCTCTCATCGACTACGACATACGCCTCGACGACATTTTGATTATGTGCGACAATAAAGGCGATGTCGACTTAAGTAAAAACCCCGTACAACACTCTAGAACTAAACATATGGAAATCCGTTACCACTTTCTTCGCGATAACTTCCAAAAGGGCAACATTTCTATCGAGAAAGTTGCATCCGAAGATAATATAGCCGATATATTTACTAAGCCTATAAAACATGAAGTATTTAATTATTTAAGATTAGGATTAGGAATGATGTAACTCATGGATAGTGATCCTCCATCATCTCAAAAATAATCATAAACGGAAATCTAATGAAGTAATTAATCATTATTCAAAAGATGTTAATTCTCATTACAAGTTCCAATTACAAAACCTTCGATCATGAACATAATCGAGATTAGAATTTTACTAGATAAAGAAAATATCAATAAAATGACCATAGATATTTTCAAAGTCTACATGTATGGTCAATACATGAAATTATGAAATCGATTGAAAAAGACTAAATGAACAGATTGCAATTCACACTTGTGTTGACGATGCTTTGTTAAGTCTAATGTTCATAAATGTTTGTGTTATTAGCAATGGTCAAATTTATGCTAAAAGTTAACACACTCCTAGTAGGATCAACTACGTTGAAATTCTATCGAGAAATTCACGACAAGTTGCACGGTTCGCTCAAAACTTGAATGTCGACTCTGAAAATTTAATCACATACTCCTATATAGTAATTAAAAAAATAACCACTCTCCAATTCCAAAACACATACACCTAGTCTTGAATTTGCTTAAAATCAACTACTGCCAAATTTTTAAGACACATGCTTTATACATACCCAATAACGATAAATTCCTAATTGATCCCACAAAGGTAGATTCGTCCTTATTTAGGTAGATCCATGAGTCTCAGAACGCGGGTAAATACTAGCTTTTAAAAAAATTAGGACCACATATATTATTATCCAAACACACGCACGAACTAAAACACCAAAACCCTACAAACTAAATCATAATAATAGGCAATTGGAGCAATTAATCACAAAGATCATCAACAAATCATCAATCTAAGACTACTATTGTAAGTGATTTCATCTTATTTTCTTCTTAATGTCATGTCTAAGGTTTCAATTTTACATAAATAAAATAATTTGGGGATTTTAAATGTTCATGCAATTTTTGCACAATTAGGACTAAGATATAGTAGTGTATAACTATTCTGATACTTAGAATACATAATTAATGTGATTCGCCAAAAATCAATTTTCACCAAAAACCCCAAATTATGATTTTTGAATAAAACCTCATTTCTAGGAATTTTTCAAAACAAGTGTTGTTTAACTACATTGTTAATACAACGCAAAAATATTTTCTTCATACATTAACACTCATGAATGTATTTACGAGGTGCTTAATTCATAAGCATTTCTTGTTTCATTCGCCTAGAGCAATATCAAACATAGGTTGTGCATTAAGGTTTGCTTATTACTTGTATTATCGCTACTTTTCTTTTGTTTGAGTCAAGTAAACCGCACATCCACATTACGTCCATATAGACACACACTTAGAAATCGCACTATATTTTATCTATGACATTTTCTATTTGAAATCACAATAAACTACTTAGATATCAAATGTCATATGAAGACTTTGCAAATTGCACCATACATGAAGGAAGAATCATTGATAGCAACTTCAACACTCAAGTTAATCTTAAATAAATCTTTCTTAAAAATGGTTTTCAATCCTTCTACCACTTAGAAGGAAAGATTTACCCACAATTTCTCATTGAAATATATCGATCCTTTTATTTTATCCGTTAAACAATGATTGGTTTGTCTCTTTCAACATATATAAAGAAAGATTTCTTTTTACTCTAAGAGAATTCATAATTCTTCTAGGTCTTCCTCACGAAGGGCACTCCTTTTATAGCAATGAATGGTCGCTCACATCCATTTTAAATCACAATAACTCACAAACAAAAAATCCATATTTCACAGACCTTGATCATCCCACTTCAATCATATCTAACATAACCAAGAAAAGAATCAACAGATAAAAATACGACACACTTTATCCAAATTTCCTTTACACTGATGAAGTGTGTCCTTACCTTAAAACCACAAAAATTGTTATCAGAGAAAACATTCTCTGTAACAATGGACCCAAAATCCAGTTATCCGCTTGTGGTGCATACATGCTTTATTGTATCACTACCTCCACTCCATTAAATCTAGCATACTTCGTGGCTAAACGAATGCTACACTCCAAAAACTATCCAAATGAACCATTACCTTACGGTCTCCTTCTATCTAAGCTCTTCAAAATAATCAAAAGAACTCATTTCTTTCTCAAAAGTAAACAATTCATTTCTTTTAATCCCTCAATGGACACGATGAGCAAATTCTCCTCCAATGATGACATCATTGATGATTATCGTTGCGGTCTGCATGATCATCACGATCATGATCATTCACAATGGTAATTCAAAATAAGTATGTAATAGGAAGCTTTAGAATCTTAACTAGACTACTTTAAATTCGTATTTGTAACATTAGTATGATAATATGCGAGACTATTAGATTATATGTAATGAATTGCATACAATTAGTCTATATTTGCCACACTACTTGCCTATCTCTTTAATGCGTTTTTGGGTTTTGCAACGTCTTGATTTCGTGGGCGAAATCTTCTAACCTGGGGAGGCTGTGACAACTCGTAAAAAAAATTAGATTCTCTTTTCGTTAAGTAAAATTCATGTACTGAAAGTTTGCAAATTTACTGTTAATTTCAACAAGGAGTCATTTTATGATCGTCAATGCATTACTTTTGTCATGGAAAACTTAATTTGCACGTGAATATCACCATTATTACTCTGTGTCTAAAAGGATATTTTAGAATGCGTAACGATAAAAACCATACTTATTTCACTTTTGAGAAACAAGACCATTTACTTGTAGCACTTCATAAAACCGCATACATACATACATATTAATAACCATGACAACTATAGTTGAATTCAACAAAGATAAAATAAATTATATATATATTTATATGAAAACCAATATTAGATATATATACATATGAATGTATATAAACCAATATACAATAATAATGAGACATCCATCATCACAAATCCTTACACACTACCCTACCCATTTTCTTATTTTGAATATCTCCATCACATGATGCGTCTTATAAACCTGATACAATTTCAAATGGGAGAAACAAGATATAGTAGAGATCCCTTAATAGTATTAGAAAAAAAGAGGCAATGATGATAACAATATTAGAAAACTACATTATGGTTCAATAGTAGTATAGGGTCATTCCACATGCAACATTACAGTAACCAATCAAAGACTTCGAATATAAATCAGGAACCATGCACGAGCTATTCTATCACAACTAAATATTAAAAAACAAGAGTTAAACAACACGATTTGAGTGAGGATTTGTAACACCCCCAAAAATGAGTCGCAGCGGAAATATGTACGGGAGTGTTACTTCATAATACAACAGCACAAGATACATGAGAACGACCTCTAAATGTGTCGTTTGAAAATAATCTCGTTGATTTTCTTGAAATTAATATAACATTTGTCCCATAATTGCATCACAATGAAAAGCTTGAAAACAATACAACGAGATTTGATCATTTGAATGTAAGTAGAAATCCATGAATGAAAATCCTGTCAATTTAGACTCCAATGCACATCAAGTAATCCAAGCATCTAATCCACCTGAGAAAAACATGCTTAAAATGTCAACATAAAGTTGGTGAGTTCATAGATTTTTGTAAATGTAAATGTTGAATTCAAAAGAGAATAATGTCTACTGCTTCACCGCAGTATAATGAAAAATGTTTAATAACCAGTAATGTTCAACAAAGTAGTGTGGACCACAAGATTTCTAAAATATATGACTACTATAACAGATACAGTATCACATAAAATGTATTTACTGTTGCGCTAAGCTCATGACACTGAAGCTAATTTATGTAGCATATAATATGCCAAATGTATTTCTGCCCTACCGGTGTCTGACCAAGACACCAAATGAAATTGACATGATATATACCCGTTGTCCGGTACACCGGCACAGTGAGCGCTACTCACCCGGATAGGGATAATTAGTCCCAATAGATCTATTTATAACATTCACGCTTACAATCTGTAATTAACAGTTCATGATAGTTTCGGGCATTGAGTGGTCTAATCGCTACTTAGGCAACACGTAAACATGAGATGATAACCAGAAATACTTGTGTCCAATGAAAAGATAACCATTGTACTCATAAACAGCTTTAAATACTTAAATCCATAAGTAGAAAGAGGGTATGATATAAATCAAGTAACCGAGTTTGTAAATGAGTATGAGTATGTAAACAAGTATGTAAACAGTATGCAAACAAGTTGTAATGAGCATGTATTCTCCCCCGAGATTTGTAAAGAAATTATAAAACAAGTGAAAGAGGGGCTATAACTCACCTGTAAGCAATGCGATAAAAGATATAGAGAGTTATGAGACCGAGAAAAGATAACAAGAAATGATCATCGAGAAAAGTCCTCCGAATCAAATGAGGCTGTTTCGAGATAAAAACGAACACGATTATAAACACCGACCCGAGCACCACTTTCGTGCTGCTGCTGATAACCAAGCGCACCCTTATCGGTTTGTTTTTAAAGTCAAACGCACAACGCACCCGTTGGTGGTGAGATAATCCACGCACCCTTGGGTGGTGCAAAACTAACCGCACCCTGGTGGGTCTGTGAAACAAACGCACTCCTGTTGGGTCGTTTTTAAACCAACGCACCCTTGTGCTATTTCGGCTAAACCAACGCACCCTGTTGGTGCTAAAAATCAAACGCACATTGGTGGTGTTTAAGAAACCAAGGCTTAGAGAAGTACTCACGTACACCAAATAGAAACTCGAACAGACTCCGAACTTGGTCAACCCAACGTGAACCTTATCCATGAATGTTCCACGTATGCTCAACACTACGCATGGTCGCGAGC
>BQNB010055543.1:0-39060 GCA_026074375.1 Tanacetum coccineum
ATGAATTTTCTCAAAAAGAACAGTAAAAGCATTTTCAAAAAAGTGCTTAATGAAGTTAGCTCAACATCACCTTCCATATGTTAATAAATTTTATTCTACTTTTACCAAGTCTCACATATAAAAGTCTTTAAGTTTTATTAATCCACAAATGTGGGACAAAATCAAAACCATAAAGAGAACACAATCCTACAAACTACATATAAAACATTTAGATATGGCTAAAACATATATGTCAAGAAGTTGCATATAAAACATAGAGATATGGTTAAATGTGTCCAAAGTTCAGTTCGTGAAAAAATCATTTTATCAACATTTTTTTAACGATAACTGTATATAGGGTGTCAAACTAACTACTTCACGGGATTTGAGCTCACTGGCACACATAATCAAACTAGGTAAAGTCCTCATTTTTTCAGGAAGGTTGGCGTGACCAATTAGTTACAAGCTCTTTGACGAGAGCTTCATATCATAAAATATATAAATAATGTTATGGAGATGATGTATATTACATATCAAGTAACTTTAACACCTCCAAATTCAACCTAAACAACCATTACAACAAATCCCCATCTTCACAAATGATAGGCGTTTTCAATCCTATTTTCGGATCTTGGCTATTCTGTTGTTAAATAACGATGCCAATTGGCACAGGTCACCGATCTAATAATTATTCAGAAAGCAAAAGGAACGATCATCTCGATAATAATCGTCGTCAAGAGCAACGTAACAAAGGTATTCCCAACAAATCCCATCCTAATTTTCGTGAGGAACATAAGTCGTTTTCATCAATCTTTGTTTCTAATATCCCATGGAATGCGTCGGTCCAAGATCTTTGGGATATTTGTAACAAATGGGGTGTGGTGATCAATGTTTACATAGCTGCAAAGAGATCCAAATCGGGTCATCGATTTGGTTTTGTACGTTTTATAAACGTTAATGATATCAATCAGTTAGTTTCCAATCTAAGAACGGCATGGATGGGTGGTTTTCATTTATTTGCCGATGTGGCGAAGTATGGTCGAACTTATAATAGACCTGTGGAACGTTCTAGGGACGGCAAACCCAGTGTAGGTTCGAACTCTCAATCTGTTAGTATCAACGAAAATGTTTTTCAGTCTTTTAACTCGTATGCTAAAGCGGTCCTGGCCAACTAATCATGGACATGTCGCAAAAACGTACAAGAATGCTGGAAGCATAATTGTGGGGTTCGGATTGTAACAAGGTATATAATCGAAGCGGTTAATGAAGCTGTGATGTCTATCCTCGAAACGATTGTATTGATTAGGATTGGTATGGACGTAAGTAATCTTGCTAAAAAGTTAAAGATTTAAGTGTCATTCAGAGCTTCTAAAACGATGTATTCAGAGGGATTCGATGATGATGGTCTTAGATATGTTGGGTGAAGACTTGGGTTTGGTTGGAATTCGACTCTAGGAACAAGTGGAAAGCGCAAGACCTTTAAAGGCGTCAAAAGAGATATTTTTAGGGAGTTAAAAAGAAGTTTCTCACGATTTTAATCAGATGAAAGATGTTTTTGATAGACCTGGAGGGTCTGCCATTGGCATCATGGGGCTCCAGAGGTTTAATAAGAAGTTGGGTGGTCGGGATGGGAAGCAGCTGGTTACGGATATGTTAAGTGAGGACCAATGTCCTCATGGGAAGGTTTTTGTCCTTAACAGAGTCTTTACATCGTGTGATAGAGTCCTTTAACGTTCATCATATCTTAACAGGGACTATCGTATAATCGCTACTAGAGTTTGCATATTGGGTCGCCCAATATGAAATCGTTGGAGGCAATTCAGAGTCTATCCCTGGAAAAGGAAGGATGCAGAGGGTCCTAAGTTTGGATGAAAGTTTGGTAAGATGAGAGAGCATTTGGAGTCGATAGTTGTGCTTCAGATTCACCCCCTAAAATGTTACCAATGATTCGTGACGCCTCTAGTCGTGGTTTTGCGAGAGAGAGGATGTTCGTGGGGGTGGAACGTGATCTTGTGGACTCCTTTGAAAGAAGGCGAGATATCGTGATGATTCGGTCTTGTATAATGATGGGTGTATTAAGATAGCAAGGAATTAGCATTTGGACGAAGAAGCGTTGAATTCTGGAGTTCATTCCTCAGGTGTGATTGTGGTATATGTTACCACTGATGATAATTAAGGATAGGTACGCCAGATATTGCTCTTGAAAAAGACTCCATCACATTGCGCCTCCAACTACAACTCCCGGAGTAATGATATTAAATATTGCAGTGATCTGGTTCTTCGTGGATTGAATAAATGGTCCTACTAACTAGTTACGAGATAGATTCTGATAAACGATGGAGCTATAGAGACCCCAATGGAAATATACACGAGTTGTTCTCTCTCGCGCAACTACATTCGTGGAAAGATTATTTTCCTAGCGATCTTCAGATTTGGAGTTATTATGGCAACGTTAAAGAAGCTATTCTTCTTCATAATGCCTTATCGAGACAAACAAAGGATGCCGGTTAGATCGCTTTTTGGTATGATGCCTCGGGTGTTCGGTTTCATTCATGGGAGTTAATTCAGTTGACGCCATGGTGGGATCTTTCTTATTCTAATAGCCTTTGGTTGTTTTGCGAGTTCGTTTCGTTAGAGTTTTTCTGTTCCTTTTCGTTCTTTGTTTGTTGGATTGTTTTTGCGTGTATATCGTCTGCTAGTTTCTTTCTAGCACTTTTTTTAATAAAATTCCATTTGCCGTTCAAAAAAAAGAAAAGTTACAAGCTCTTTTCTAAAACAATTTTGATATGTTATATCTTCTTCGTCACTTGTTTAGAAGTTAATCGGTTTTAGCATATGGTACCTATACTTGCTGGGTTAAATCACTTAGGATATTACATGATTCAACCATACAAATACATACAATTGTAATGCATATCAATGTGATGCTTGTCGTGTCGTTTTTTTATTCTTAATTATATCTTCTATTTTAAGTAGTATGTCGATACGTTCTGGCATGAATCTCATCGTACCTTCAAGAAGAAGCGACGAATAAGAGAACACATGCATTACTACATAATGTTTAATTACAGGTTTACATCAATAATAATGTTGCATCTCATGGGCAACTCCTTTGAAGACTTTAGTATGAAGTATTTAGTCCCACATCAGCCGAAGAAAACAACTCTTTCTTTTTTATATATTTGTGTGTGCATGGGTTACGTAAGTTGATGGCTTGCATCATGTTGTCCTAAATGATGTTGTTGGCTAGCATATGCAAATTCATAAATTTACAATACTAGTAACCAGCATAATTACTGGGTCAACTTATACAAATTGTTGACTTTTTTAACGCTAGGCTCTACGACGCCAAATGAGGTTTGACCAAAAAAAAATTAACCAAACTAACCGAACTGAAGTAACCGAACAACCCGATAACCGAACCTATAAACACCCCTAGCCAATTTGACCTCGTAAAATTAAAATGTTACAAACTACTACAACAAAATCTCATAATTGAACACTGCAATTGACCATCAATCACGAAGCCCAATGGACAGGCCCAAAGTTTATATCTATATATATACGACAAGACAAAGAAACACCAAAAAAAAAAACATCTTAAAATTCCCTAAATTCAAACGTTCGAAGAAAGAAAGATGTCGGACCACATACCTTTGGAAATCCTATCAGAAATCATTAAAAACCTTCCTGTCAAATCACTACTTCAATTCCGATCTGTTTCGAAACAATGGAAGTCTCTTATTGACAATTCCAACTTTATAAAAAACTACCATATTAATCGCATAAATCCTAAGGATCATTTACTTGTAGAGCGCAAGTTAGGTGATGTCCGAACATATACCTCGATTATCAATGACAATACCTTCCCCCAACAAAAGTTTCCCTTAACTGCCCCCGAGTCCCTTAACTTATTGAGAGTCACAGAAACACTCGGTTCCGCCAACGGATTGTTATGTTTTTGCGGTTTTTACGGTGATTTGGATTCAAAAACAACTAAGATGGCTGTTATATGGAATCCTAGTATTAGGAAATGTGTTAGTATTGTTATCCCTAATGTATTGACTTTTCCACATGGACATACTGCTATCGGTTTTGGGGTTTGTCCATATACTTGCGACCCTAAGCTTGTTAAGATTAATGTCAATAATATTAGCATACCTTATACATGGGTGGTTGAGGTTTTTACGTTAAGTACACGTGTTTGGCAAACTGTATATAGGGGTATGCCTTTTAAATCATGCGATTTTACGTCGAATCATATTTTTATAGATGGGATTATTTATTGGTGTACTGCTGGTTTGGATGAAGGATTATGGTCTAATTATATTATTACATTTGATTTGAAGAGGGAGAAGTTTGGTGAAGTGTCTCTTTCAGAGAGATTAGCACCTACAGATAACTTTGTAGATAACTTGGTGGTAGCGAAGGTGAATGAGTCGCTTGGTTTTCTTGAGTATTATATTGAGGGTGAGATATGGGTTTGTTGTGTGTGGACGAAGAAAGATGGTGTTAATAAACCCATTACAAAGATATATACGGTTAAGGTTGAGGGTATGTCGGTGTATAGCGTGTTGGGGTTCAGGAACAATGGTGAAGTTGTATTTGAAATGGAGGATGATAATGATATAGGGTATGCAGTTAATGGAAGGTATGATGGGTTCTTCGTGAGCTCTTATACGGAAACGCTACTTTTGCTTCATGAGTCAGATTCTATCATTCACTGATAACGATGATGGCGATATGTTGCAAGGTGTCGGGATCAAACAGTAGTTATCACATTCAAATCTTTATTATTCAGTTTAGTTTATGTTACTAGAAAGATAAATGTGTTATGTATACACCATGTGCGTGTTATTTGTTACTAGTTTATAACATTAATGAGTACTTGTGATGATGAATTTCTTATAATTTGTGAACAATAAACTCAATTTCTTAAATCTGCCTCAACCTCTCCTCATGCACAAAGTGAAGCATCTTGATTTTTGAAGTATACAAATAGCAACAAGCATGCACATTCTGATGTAAACTCTAGTTACACATAAGTTTTTTCTGAAAGGAAATAGTATTAACATACCTAGCAAAACGCTAAGGAAAAGGAATTACAAAGAGGAAGAAATGGCGTTTAGAGGGTTAGAAAACAAAGGCGAAATCTGATCAACCCACAGAGAGCTTATGGTCTACAGCTCTAAATGGTTTTCAAGGCTGCAAGCTAGGCCAAATACTAATTGTGTTGTCATCTATTTGGCTGGCATCAAGATTTCCTTGAATCACAATAGTGTCATCATCTGTCTACCCGTAGTCCAGATATCAAAATTTATTTAATTGACCCGTTTGAAAAAAGTGTAACCCAGATCGACCCGTTTCTCTTTTACCTACATTTTATTTAATCCAGACCTATTTGAGATAAAGCATAACACATATCAAACCATCTAAAAATGGGTACTTAATGCCGCATATTGTATACTGTTTATATAAATAAATAGAAAAAGACCTTCATATCATATATGTCTAGAACGATAATCTGAAATATGTTACTTTTCTCCCTAGAGCGTGTGATTCTTTATCACTTTGCTAAGATGCATCACAGATAATAGTCATACTCAAATAACTCAAACACACCATCGAATACTGATTCTGAAAATAATCAAACATTGTTCGAGTTGTGTGGTCTAATAAAGTAGGAAATGACCATATTAAAGCACTGGGGAAGTAACACCCCACATGCATATGTCAATATCAATGACAAACCACAACTTCTGGCATTTAAAGATCATAGCAATATTTAGTGAGATGTAATGCCATAAAGATCAAGAATCAACCTGTAAATCAGCAACGACACCTAGTCTTGTTTCCCGAATTGTGCTGAGGATCAAAATTACATAATATCCCATCATCACGAGTTAAGACCACCAAACACATAACACTCTTAGACACGAGATCAAATCCATAAAAAAAACTTATATCCACTTGTTATTTGCAGGTCGCAACAAAACCCAGATTTCCATTACTGAATAATTCTCGATTAACTGAAGATATGTAATTAGCCAACTGATGCACGTGGGTAGCCAAACAAAATGATCTGTACCTCTGGTGATGCACGTAGGGTAGCCTAAGAGACGTAGCCAAATTCTGTATTTCTAATCTCCTGTCCGCTCACATGCTCCGAAACAATATCCGAACAAGCTTCAAGTTTAAAGAGAGCTAGAGATCTCCAAAATATCTTATTAAAACATTGGCTGTCTAACATCTACATGAAGTGTTGGTCATCCTTATGTAAGTGTGTTTCGCATAAGAATAGGGGGGCCAAGGTGTGGGGCCAAAATATACCGAATAGCATATGGATTTATGTTATTAAACGAATATTCAGTTTCTCGCAGCTTGGGGGAGCTTCTGATCACAAGAACAAAAATCAATAGCGTCTTTGTGAGTGAATTTCACGTAATCCATGCATAAGTATTTAAGGTGGCCTAATGCAGTTGGAAGCTCTCTTGGAACTCTGTCATGAGCAAAAGACTTGAACGTGCGTTACAAAGGTTCGTAATACGATTACTGTATTGAAACTATACCTGAAGATTCGAGTATATAATTAACTCACTTTACTAGTTGCAAATTTTGCAACATGCAACTGGATTTACCTTCTTAGCAATTTCATTGGGCGTTTCCCATCTAAATACGCAAGACGAAACATACCACACACAATCTTTATCGATGAATGAGTCCAATCTTATGGGATCTTATATCTTCTTTTTTAACGGTCCAACGTTTTGGCATGAAATGTTGTTATCTTGATGTTCAATGTCTTTTTCTTTTCTTTTCTATGCATCTGAAGTTGTTTAGTGCTACAAAAGTTCACTTTCTAATTTTGGATGTCATAAATAAATGTTCACTTAATATTTTTAACAACCCAAAGCTACTTTAGTGGTTAGGGATGATATTTGATTAGTAGAGAATATAGTTAGTGAGATTTTTGAATTTGTGCAATATGAAAGTACATTTATTTTGGAAAGGGGGGTGTAGATTTCACGAAGGTTGCACGAGTGATAGAGTACATCCAATTGTGGGTTTTTTTAGTTTTATGATTTGCATTATGTTGACCCTAATGGTGTAGATGGATTCTTTTAGTATATACAAAATTCATAAATTTACTTTTTGGGTAGACATAGTTTTTAGAATTGAATCTCAAACACCAAATCCTTTTTTTAAAATATTTTTGTTTTTTACGATTCTAACCACCTCGTTATCGGTTCACCAATTGAAAATATACCTTAGTAATAGACATTTGAGGGTACTCTCCGATGTTGTTGAAAACATTAAAACTTTAACTAGACGGGCTTTGTTGAATCGAGTAATATGTTAAGGAAAATATTGATTTGGTGCATGATGCCGAGCAATACCAAATTTTGATCAACTTCCACTTGTTTTTGTAGTCTTTATTTGTTGATCAAGATTCAAGCTATAAATGTTTTTGCTACGTTTGTATACAAAGTTTGTTTCTGTAAATAATGACCAAAAAGCATGGTGTAATCACCAAGTTATGGTAATTGCTTGGGATTTCTGACCGCTTGAGCCTTACTCCTTTGTATGTGGTAACATGGGGTTTTAATTTAAAACCATCAATATCCAATTATAGTATGAAAAATTGTTAAAGGGCGATAATTTCTCCTTTTTAAATTTAATAAAGTTCACAATTTATTTTCATTGTCTCAAATCATGTCCATTACTAATAGTTATTAATAAATTTTAATCGAATTTACTATATTACGGTCACAATCGAGGTATTATGACCCAGTATTGCAAAACAAGGTCTACAAGCCGATTAATCGTCCGATTACAGCGCTACAAGGCCACCAACCTTACGCTTAATGTACAAGGTCAAACATAAGTTCAAAACTGTGGTCAAACTTTCCGGAAACCTTCTAATCTTGTTGGAAGTATCTAAAACCCACCGTAAACTTGTTTTGATCACTTATAGTAACTGTTTAAATATATTACAATTTTTTTTATAGAAAAAAGTCTTGCCAATAATATCAAAAACTCGCCGAAAATACATAAAACTTGCTGAAAATACCCAAAATTTGTCAAAAATGTCAATCCGATTAATCGCCGATTAATCCCACCTTGACCGATTACGAGCTACAAAGTGGTCGACCGCCCGGCTAACGATTCACAATTTTTGCAACCTTGATTATTACATAGAAATGAATTAATTGGTTACGGATTAAACTCTCATTCTTCAAAAAGTAAATAAAAGAAGTCAGTTTCTTAAACTCTATGTTTTTTTAGGTGGGCAATTATTTTAGGACATAGTTACGTAGGTTGGGGCCTTAGATCAACCAAAATTCCAAAACAATATCTCGACATGTTTTTGTTGTATGAATTTTCTCAAAAAGAACAGTAAAAGCATTTTCAAAAAAGTGCTTAATGAAGTTAGCTCAACATCACCTTCCATATGTTAATAAATTTTATTCTACTTTTACCAAGTCTCACATATAAAAGTCTTTAAGTTTTATTAATCCACCAATGTGGGACAAAATCAAAACCATAAAGATAACACAATCCTACAAACTACATATAAAACATTTAGATATGGCTAAAACATATATGTCAACAAGTTGCATATAAAACATAGAGATATGGTTAAATGTGTCCCAAAGTCAAGTTCGTGAAAAAAACATTTTTATCAACACTTTTTAACTGATAACTGTATATAAGGGTTCAAACTAACTACTCACAAGTATTTGGAGCTCACTGACACATCATAATCAAACTAGTAGAAGTCCCTCATTTTTTTCAGGAAGTTGGCGTGACCATTTAGTTTACAAGCTATTTTCTAAAACAATTTTGATATGTTTATATCATCTTCGTCATTTAGTTTAGAATTAAGCGTAGCATAAGGTACCTATACTTGCTGGGTTAAAATCACTTATGGATATTAACAATCTTCACCCATACAAATAACATACAATAGTAATGCATATCAATGTGATGCTTGACGTGTCGTTTTTTTATCTTAATTATGTACTTCTAAATCTCATGAATAAAATAAAAGAGTGAATCCTGTTAAGGTGAGAATGGGAAGTATTATGCTGTATTGGATCAATGAAAAATTATGCATAACTTGAGGCACCTTGATTTTGAGTTTGAAGATAACTCTAAATCAAATGAGTCATCTGAGTCAGATTGTCGGAATGGAAAAATTCAGACCTCATCAGCAGTCCTACAGCTTCTGAGGAATGTATATACAAGAGCGAAACCGATGCACAAGTCAGGTTAAGAACAAAGTGATTCTGACCCCTTCAATCTGATGGGTCTTATAGAGAAGCAGGGCATTAATTTGGTAAAGAAGGATAAAGAATCTGTAATTAACTGTGACACAGATAAAGAGACAGACCAGCCGATAACTACAGAGTTCAATAAGGACCAAGGTAATGAATGTCAAGATGGAAGTTGTAATGAACAGAGCATATATAATAGAAAGGTGAGAAATGAGAATACGCATACAAACATAACTGAGATAAAGGAGGCTATGGCTAACAACACAATCAATGATGGAGTGGAAGAAACTAAAAGCTCTTGGCCACCTGGATACACCGAGTATGTAAGCAATATTAAGAGAAATAAAAAAGCTCAAGGGGGGACTAAATGCAATAGCACAAGGGAGTCATGGAATCTACATGCTCAAACAGAGATATAGTTCTCTGAAGCTGACTATGTATCAGGTGTCAGAATTTATTCTTGGTAATATCATTGGGTTAGAAATGCCATCATCATTCAACGAAGTTAACCGCCTATTACATCGGACGAGTGAGATCAATGTGAATCGATGAATATCCTTTCGTTGAATATTTGTGGGACAGGGTCAGAGATTCTAACAAGAAAGAAAAGGTTCGTAGGATTCTTAATAAATTTACGGTTAATTTTGTGGGTCTTCAGGAAACCTTTATGAAGACCTGATTAATTTATCCTGCTTTTATCGTTCTAATTGGGTAATTCTCAGTATGAATATACCCCCCCCCCTACCACCCCAGCGCGCAGCAGCTCTAAGGGCGTTCGGTTCCATCGAGTTGGTCACTCGGAGGGATGTCTCATTTTTGAATCCGTACATTTTGTAAAGCAAAAAAATGTATCTCAATCCAAATGTGTCTTATTGTTCAAGGGATATGGCTTGATGTATAAAGGTTTGATATATTACATGGTTAGTAAATTTTTTATGCTCCTCAAGATGAAAAGGGAAAACATGAATCTATGGCGATTTTATTACTGAGTATATGTCAAACTAATCCGGGTCCAATTACATTTATTTTGGAGATTAATTCTGTGACGAAATAAAATCTGTAGAGGTTCGCTCTGATATTTTTCATAATATAATGGCTTCATATTTACAATGAATTTATTGCTAACGAGAATCTCGTTTGACATTCCCATGGTGGTGGTACAAATTACGTCGTGTTGAACAAATCATGTACTAGAAGGAAGCCGACTTGATAGAATTTTTATTGCGGATTAACGTGGAATCATCTTGGAGCCCATTGACAAGCTGTGGCTTTAGACCGAACGATATCTGTATCATCACCCCTATACTCCTACGCCAGATGTACGGCTGACTAATGGTCACTATTCCGTTTAAGATCTATCATTCCTGGTTTCAAGCAGATGGTTTTGACAAAGTTGTGGCTGATTTTTGGTCTAACGGCTACTACCTAAAATCATCTTTAGCTTTGATCAATTTTAAAAATAAATTACAAGGCTTAAAAAGTGCGATCAAAGGTTGGGTTAATACGAGAAGGTCTAGAATTGAGGTTATCGATTCTCTCAGGGAGGAGTTAAGGAGTTTGGATTTGCACATAGACGTGAGACAAGGCTTGCATCATGGGGGAGAAAAGAGAATGAAATTGGTTAATGAAATTCATAAACTGGAACGTGAGCAAAAAGAAGATCTTATTCAAAAATCTCGAAATAAGTGGTGTGTGGATGGTGATGAGAACTCAAAATTTTTTCATGGTACAATCAACAAGAAAAGGAAACAATTATCGGTTCGAGGTATTAAATCGAATGGACAGTGGGTGGAAGGATTCCGATATGCGGTTAAGCAACATTCTAAACCATTATTTCGAATTTTTTTTAAAGTCACTATCTATAACTTATTCTCCAGAAGTAATCGATTAAGATGGTTTCTCAACACTAGTTTCGAAATTTAGTATCAGAAGTGTCATTGAAGAATTAAAGAAGTGATTTGGACGTGGTCAGTTTGAAAAATCCCATGGTTCGTCTTTGGTTTTATCAAAGATATTGATACATGATTCTGAAGAAAAGACATTTTTGCATGTCCATTCTAGTTTTTAATACTGGTGATATTCTGTATCCGGATGCAATGCTTCTTTTATAACACTATTCCCCAACAATTGAATTCCCCCTCTTGTGGTAAATGATTTCAGCCCTATTAGCTGAACATGGGAATTTAGTATAAGATCATAGCTAAAAATATTCATGTCGCATTGCTTCGAATATTGCCGGACATAGTAATCCGGTGCAATTTGCTTTTATTAAGATCGACAGATTCTAGACGGTCCCTATGATTTTGAATGAGGTGTGGTTCACAACTCTAAAAGGAAGAAGAAGAAAAGCGATGAATTTCAAGGTGGACGATAGTCACTAATGCATATAGATACTCATTAATTGGGATTATCTTATTATCTGTAATCAGGTAAATGGTTTGGTAATAAATGGTTGTGAGGTGGGATTAAAGCATGTCTTGAATCTGCTAGATCTTTTGTTCTTGTTAATGGAAGTCCCACAATGGAATTTCAATTAGAACGTGGACTTCGGCAAGGAGATCCTCTTGCTCCTTTTTTGTTCATTTTAGCTATGGAAGGTTTTCATATTGCTATGGAAGATGCGATAGAGGCTAATTAATTAACATTGTATAAATATGGTGAATGTATGTCTTTATCACACACTTATATTATGCGAAATGTTATCGATTTGGGCGAATGGTCTCATTTAATCTCGTAAATAATCATGATATTTTTATTGTTTTTACTTAGCTTCGTGCTGCAAATTAAAGTGTTATGAAACCCCAGCACTACGAGGATTGTGCAAGAGAAAACAGAATTAAATCAACATGCTGTTTGGCGGGTTGTAAGGGAGAAAAATTACCATTTTTGTACCTCGGTCTCCCTATTGGTGCTAACATGTCCCCGATAAATTTTCTAAAAGATTATCCAAATGGAAAGCTAATTAATCTTTTGATTATAGGTCGCTCGAAAATCCTTATTTCACAGTGCTTGGTTTCGCATCCTACTTACTATTTTTCGCCTATTTCGAATGCCTCGAACGGTATATTGCAATAAACGGAAGCATTGCGATCTTTAAATACATTTGGGGGCTGAAGATACAAATAGTAAAATACAAATGGGTCACAATGGGAGTTGGTTTTGGCCCAGCAAAGATCGTGGAGGCCTTGTTTGGGTATATTACATGTCGCTTATAACATGGCTCTTTTTATAAAATGGAGGTGGAGATTCAACAATCACCAAATGCTTTTGTGGGCAAAAATTATAAACAAACTATAACCTTTTCTAGCGAAACTTCAGGGTTGGTCCAAGTAAGGAACAGGGTAGGCCTTGGAATAAAATCATGCAAAGTATGCTGAACTCCACAATCCAAGTATGGTTCCCATATCGAGTTATGAAAGAAAGATCGGTGAACGGACTGAGTACTCTATTTTGGCAAGATGTTTGAGAAAGATACCCACTTTGGCAAACAAATTCCTATATTTTTCTATTGAAGAGGGTTAAAAATGCGTATGGTTTGGGGATCGTTGAATGGCCGATTTTTGCAGATGCAACAATATCATAGGATTTGTGATATTAACAAGCAGGTTTACTATTGTCCAACTGAAGATTCTTGGAGGAAATGGTCTTGTATAAAATGGATTCATTTTCCATTTAACGGTTTACGTAAAACATCTTGATGTTGTTTGGTCTTACCCTAGGCTCATTATTTAGCGACTAGTGGAATAAGATTGATGTCTCGCAAGGTAACTATTCATTTCGGGAAGTAACAAAGATTTATTAAGATCGTTTGCCAACCCGATTTAAACTTATGGGTTTCGTGAGTATCGATAAATGTGTCTCTCAATGCACAAATGTGTAATAATGGTTTTGGAATCTAGCTATCCTAACGATGTCTGAATGTATTATTGCGATTAGGTTTGGAATTCGTTGTTAAGTGCTAAATCTAAATCTTCCTTTCAGCTCCCTCCTAATGAGCTTCTAGAAATTGTTAATAACGAGAAATTTTCATAAGTCTACAAGATATGATCTTCACTATCATCTATACGGTTTGGTGGGAGCTTTGGAGATTCCGGAATGATTTTATATTTAAGCCCGGGAAGAAAAGGGATGTTGATATTGTGGACTTGATTATTCAATTTTCATATCTTTGGTCTCGGAATAGGTATAAGCAACAGAGTATGCGTTGTGATGACCGGCTTAAAAATCCTCTTTGGTGTTTATAATCTTTGTGGGGGAGACTATAGTGTGCAGGTTGTTTGCGATTGCCTATTGGTAGATGCTATAAAATGCTTCTCGTTGCACGAAGTGTCAAGCAAATCAAGATGCTCAGGATCATTTGTTTTTATGTTTTTTTCTTGATGGTTCTTTCTCCTGGGGCTTTTATGGGTCCACATCTAAAACACTGCGGAGTGAAAACCGGTGGCATGGCCTCCGTTGGTGGGGATTTTTCTCTTGCCTGAAATTGGCAAGAGTTTTTTCATACTTTTTGTGGGCCTCGCAGTTAAAGCTCTGGGAAGAATCTAGTTGTGTAGCTTTATTTAATTTCTAGATTTGTCTTTGTAATCCTTAGCTTCTAGCGCCTTGCTAGTAGCTTTTTAATATAATTCTGCCGTTCAAAAAAAAAGTAGTATGTCGATACGTTTTGGCATGAATCTCATCGTACCTTCAAGAAGAAGCGACGAATAAGAGAACACATGCATTATTGCATTACTACATAATGTTTAATTACAGGTTTACATCAATAAAATGTTGCATCTCATGGGCAACTCCTTTGTAGACTTTAGTATGAAGTATTTAGTCCCACATGAGCTGAAGAAAACAACTCTTTCTTTTTTTTATATTTGAGTGTACATGGGTTAAGTAAGTTGATTGTTTGCATCATGTTGTCCTACCTAGATGATGTTGTTGGCTAGCATATTCAAATTCATTAATTTACAATATTACTACCAGCACAATTACTGGGTCAACTTATACAAATTGTTGAACTTTATCGTAATATAGTTTTTTCAAAAAACAATTATCCTTTTTTCCAATTTCCACCGAATTGTTAACAGGTTAAACCAATTTGAAATATACCTTGTTAATGGAGGTTTGAGGGTACTCTTTGATGTTGTTGAAAACGTCAAAACTTATAACTAGACGGGTCTTTGTTGAATCAAGTATGTTAAGGAAAATATTGATTTAGTGACTGATTCCGAGCAAATAATACCAAGTTTTAATCAATTTCGACTTGCATAATATTATCTTTTCACAAAATCCTATCTCATATTAGTATTTAAAAGAGTAAAAAAAAGGCATTTTTTATTACATTTTACTCATATTCGGGTTGACCCGAACCCGAATGAACCCGACCCGTGTTGAACCGAACCCGAGTAACCAAAATTCAAATAAGGTCAGGTGAGTATGTAATTTTTAGTCTTGGCTCGAATTTGAACCTACCGTGATTTAAAAATAATAGAAAAATAAAAGTAAAAAACAAAAAATAAAAATAAAAGCTTATTTCTCCAAATTCTCTACCAAAATTGAGGAAATGGGGGTGACAAAAAATACACTACAAATTTTCTCCATTTCTCAACCTAATTCTCATCAAATTCTCTACCTTTTTATTTATCTCTACCAAATATACTTGAGAAATGAAACCAAATTTATTTCTCTTCATTTCTTCCTACCAAACACACCCTTGGTGTCTAGTCAGTCTAAGAACACAAGGTGTCACTAAAAAAATAGGTTTGTACACATTTTATTAGCAACATCATGACACATTAAAGTGTGAACAATTATATAGTTCACACATTACTCTTGTGAAGAGATAATGGGTGTTTAAAAAAAATTGGGATGACCATACTTATTTTTGTGAATAAGCAAATAAACTCTTCACATTAATTAGTGTGACAATAATTAAAAAGTCCACACTAAAGAGTGTGAACAAACAAAAAAACTACACTTTATAAAATGTGGAGTGTTATTGCAAAGTTCACACTTAAAAGTGTGAACAAAACTGAAAAAGAGCCCAAAATAAAACCGGGTAACAAAGTAAAGTTCAGACTAAAGAGTGGGGAAAAAATTAGGAAATATCACACCTAAAAGTGTGACAAAATTATATATAGCATCTCACAATATCCAGATTTTCAAATTTTCACAAATTCTGAAATTCTAGATTTTCAAAAAAATTCAATTTTTCACAAATTCCAGATTTTCAATTATTCTACAAATTCCAGATTTTTAAAAGCTACATCCGATATTCATGTCTTTAAAAGCTACATCCGATATTAAAAGCTACATCGAATAAACCAAATTCAGGTATATAAGGTACATCCAATTTGAAACTAAAGAACGATATTAAGTGTGCACAACCTTCAAGCCTTCAAGCCTGCAAACTAATGAATTCAAAGTATACTGGAGTAGGTTCAAAATATAAATAGTTGGAATCAATGAGTTCTGATGTAGACATAGAATTATATATGCATACATGGTTAGTTACTTGCTCTACCTAATTATAAGTTCTGATGTAGACCGAGATAAACCATGAGGAGACAAGATGACACAAACAAATAATCGACACATAAATCCTAAGGATAGCCGACTAGTCCAGTAACCTTCAAATGCCTAAAGTCGAGTGTAGTGGCACACGCATTTGGCTAAGCTTATTTCCCCAAGTTGCTTTATATATGTGAAATTTTATCAGTTTATGTTTACTAAATACTAACTAACTATATTTGGAATGGCATTAGGTTCAAGACACGAAAGTAACAAAGCTATGCAAAACACAGAATGTTATGACAGTGAATGGACAATTACCTGGACCGACACTGGAAGTGAACAATGGTGATAGTTTAGTGATAAATGTCGTTAATAGAGCTAAAGAAAACGTCACCATCCACTGGTAAGTAAACACCATGGAATAGTTCTAGTTACAATAAATCAGTTTTAGGACGGTTTTTAACTTAACAGCTTTTTTGAATTCAGCTAAATATAATTATGGTTCAAGTTATTAAAGACTTACAGTTTTGTATGAATAATCAGTAATCACTTGCTCCTGTATAATCTGCATAACGTACATTTAACATAAACATTAGGAAATACACATCTCATTCGATATTACAAGTATAAATAATGCTTGAAGTACCTGATCATGTACGATCTTCACGTGAACCAGAAAAGAGCTGGAAAAAAAAATATAAAATCAAGTTTAGAGCATGAATAACAAGTGGAATTAAGCATTGAAGAGTTGCATCACAAACCTGTGTCTTTGATGTACAAGTAGCAAAAAAATCTGGAAGCATGGTTTTAAGCTCACCAATAAACCTAGTCATGTTTTCTTCCATCATGTTCATTTTTCTACTTTGTTTCTTAATTTGTTTACTCTGCTCAGCAACTTTGTTCAACAGAAATCGATTTTCACTTGATACACATTGACGTCTCATTCTTCTCAAATCAAAACTAAATTTTGTTACTTGGGATTTGGTTACTCCAACCCCGTAACCACAAGGTCTTCCATTATTCTTCGGAGGCCTAAGTTCTTTCATAACTTCCCTTGCAATTTCCAACCATTTCTCAGGATCATCGCGTTCTGTAATTCCAACCTCATGACTCGGTTTTATGTTATTGAACCTAAGGACTCGGTTTCTATTAACTCAATTATAGAGTCAAGAGATGCAATATTTGATGAGAATCGTTTCTCTTCAATACCTAAACCAAATGATATTATACCAAATTCAAATGAATCTCAAAGGGATGATCATTCTGATGATGTACTAAGTGAGATTCCTGAACCTCATAAAGGTAAAAGAGTTCGGAAAGCCAAATCATATAGTTCTGATTTTCAGCTATACTTAGTTGAGGGATCAAGAGATCAAGTTGGATCACAATATTCTTACTGTTATAGTATTGAGGAGGATCCTAGAACCTATAATGAAGCTATGCAATCTCGAGATTCTGCTTTCTGGAAAGAAGCAATTGATGATGAGATTGGTTCTATTATGGAAAATAATACATGGATTATATCTAATTTACCCTCTGGTTGCAAACCTTTAGGTTGCAAATGGATCTTCAAAAGGAAGATGAAAGTCGATGGAACAATTGACAAGTTCAAAGCTCGATTGGTAATCCAAGGCTTTAGACAAAAGGAAGGGATCGATTACTTCGATACCTATGCACCAGTTGCTCGTATCACTACTATTAGATTGTTGTTAGCTCTAGCAGCTATTCACAATCTAGTGATCCATCAAATGGATGTCAAAACAGCATTTTTAAATGGTGATTTGGATGAAGAGGTGTATATGAAGCAACCAGAAGGATTTGTTATGCCGGGTAATGAGCATAAGGTGTGTAAGCTAGTTAAGTCATTGTATGGGCTAAAACAAGCACCTAAACAGTGGCATCAAAAGTTTGATGAGGTTGTACTGTCTAGTGGTTTTCTTTTAAACCAATCCGACAAGTGTGTATATAGCAAATTTAATAGCTCCGGTGAAGGTGTTATAATTTGTCTATATGTTGATGACATGTTGATTTTTGGCACTGACCAAAATCAAGTTGATAAAACTAAGAAGTTTTTGTCATCAAAGTTCTCAATGAAAGATATGGGAGAAGCAGACGTTATTCTTGGTATTAAGATAAAACGTGAAAATAAGGGGATTGTCATCACACAATCTCACTACATTGAGAAAATACTCAAGAAGTTTAATCGTGAAGATTGTTCTCCGGTGAGTACTCCCATGGATCCGGTAGAAAAGCTTAAGCCAAATACAGGTAAACCTGTGGATCAGCTCGAATATTCAAGAGCTATTGGATGCTTGATGTATGCTATGACTAGCACTAGACCTGATATTGCTTATGCAGTTGGTAGATTGAGCAGGTTTACTAGTAACCCTAGTAGACAACATTGGCAAGCAATAACAAGGGTATTCAAGTACTTAAAGGGTACTATGAATTATGGTTTATCATATATGGGATATCCTTCGGTGTTAGAAGGTTATTCGGATGCTAGCTGGATAAATCATGTTAAAGATTCATCTTCTACGAGTGGATGGGTGTTCCTGCTTGGGGGAGGTGCCATTTCATGGGCATCCAAGAAGCAAACATGCATCACTGGTTCTACTATGGAATCTGAGTTTGTAGCATTGGCTGCTGCTGGTAAAGAAGCAGAATGGCTAAGAAACTTGATACATGAAATTTAAATATGGCCGAAACCAATAGCACCAATATCTATCCGATATGATAGTGCTCCCACAATGGCTAAGGCTTATAGTCAGATATATTATGGGAAGTCTAGACACTTATGTGTTAGGCATAGTATGATTAGGAAGTTAATAATAAATGGTGTTATTTCTATTGAGTTTGTTCGGTAGCAAAAGAACTTAGTAGACCACTAAACGAAGGGTCTCGCTAGGGACTTAGTGAATAAGTCAGTGATAGGGATGGGATTAAAGTCCATATAAATCTACTATCTATGAGATACCTAATTCCCTTCTAATACAACGTTAGAAGCTAAATTCAATGTGGAAAGCTCACAGCTAGAGATTAGAACACGTGTATTTATCTTCCCGAAGTATGTGTTCAGACCTGCAAGTGATGGTTAGGTTGAAGTTTTCCTTCTTAATGATTCTTTTGAAAAATTGAAAATGCAGGTGCAAGACTAAAAGAATCACCTATGTGAACATGAAGTTTTGCCGCTTCAAGAAGCTTGGACTTGGCTTCCTGTATGTTCATTAATGGATTGGGACACATGGCTTGTAATAGTGTCAAGTAAACGAACTTTAGAGTGTTGTAGAAACTTATATGTATAGTATCTTCAAGTATTCAAATGGATTGACGGGTTTAATCGTTACGACACCCCGATTTTCAAATATTTGAAACGTGTATTATACTAAGATGAAAATTCAATCGCAAGACATTTTCATTTATGCATTTGTTTGTTTCGTTATGTTTGCTTTATCAATATTGCATATATCTTTATATATGTTTTAGTAAATCAAGGATTACACTAAAATGGGGGGGATTTGTTGGTGATTTTAGTGTCATCAATGGCCATTTAGGTAATGATGATTTACTAGAGACCGATGAGATTTCATATTTGGCTCGGAAACGAGTTAGGGAAGTGTGGAGTGCACACTCGTTGAGCTAATATGAACTCGAGCATGACAGAAAAAGCGATGGTCAAGGGGGTCGCGCCCCCTTGCGTGGTCAAGGGGCAGAGCCCCGAAACCTAAACGGTTTTTTTATAAATCTGTATTAAGGAATTACCTTAATTTCCTGCCAAAGCCCAACCAACATATCAGTTGGTGAACAGTTACAACTGTTGGGTAAACCACCTAAAATTGTTACAAAACTTATGTTTTAAAACATAAGATCTGGTCTCAGAAAACAATACGAAAAATATATACAATTCATTTATTGTTCTTTTTTTGTAATCTGGTGCCTAGAATATCCCGATAAGGATTTCGTGCAACCCAGGCATCTATAGGGTCGAAATACTTTATACGGAAAGTGAACTCTACACGATTCTAGTAAGATATCCAGGATCATCACAATCACACACACACCCTAATTTCTAACAAACGTATAAAGTATTTCTTGTGATCATGGCTGGAAATACGGTGAAGGATATGACAACGAACTTTGGGAAATTAGACAAGTTTGAGGGGCATGACTTTAGGCGATGGCAGAAGAAGATGCATTTCTTGTTGACAACGTTGAAGGTGGTTTATGTGTTGACTACACCGATGCCGGAATTGTTGGAAGATGCAACAGTGGAAGCGATAAGGATAAGGGCAAAGTGGGAGAACGATGACTACATATGCAGGGGACACATATTGAATGGTATGTCTGATTCTCTCTTTGATGTATATACGAATGTTGAATCGGCTAAGGAGTTTCGACCCCTAAACGCCACATGGGGCCCACAAAATTCACCAAAACTAATTAAGTCAACAAAATAATTTGGGTCAAAAGTTATCGACCCTAAGTTTTTTATTTAACTTTTCAATATTTTTTTAATGTATAAAATGTATTTAAAAGCATATATACAATACTAAAACAGTTTTGGGTCAAAGATTAGGGTCGACAAGTCCGACCCCTAACCTTTTACCAAAATTAATTTAGCCCCCCAAGGTTTGGTTTTAACCCACTAAAAAATTAGGGTCAGACAATGTCGACCCTAAATTTCTTTTAAAAAAAAAATTTACTTCATATAAAAGAGTAAATTTACTTCATATAAAAAAAATTACTTCATATAAAAAAAAAAATTTCTTTTTGAAAAAAAGAAAAGAATTCTTTTTAAAAAAAATTCCACAGCAGCCCATTTACCAGATTTAAGAATAAGAATTATTCTAGCTTCCTTTATGCCCCATTGGTTTAGTGTTTTGAAGAATCTTCCACTGGGATGCACATTGGATCATCTTTGATCATGCCTCTTGGCCCAAGAAATTTTCCATCCAGATTGAGAACTGAGGGGTCCCCACCTCCATCATTAGTTTCCACACAGCCCATTTACCAATGAAGAAGGAGATGAATCCAGCTTCCTTTTGCCCCATTGTTTTACGTGGTTTGAAAAATCAAGAGATGAACGAGCAACATCAACAGCCACATATTGAATTTTAACCTATGATTCTACCCAAACCTACCACGCCAATTCATTCCAGCTATTCAAGATTACAAAATGATGAGCCTACTTTCAAAATAAAACTAAGATCCTTATCCACAGCACATTGGTTAGTGTTTGAAGAATCTTTCACTCGGGATACACATTGTGTTCTTCTTGTTACCTTCAATTGGCCCAAGAATTTCACATCCAACTGAGTAATAGGGGTCCACCCTCCATATTAGTATTTCCACAGCAGCCCATTCTACCAGATGAAGGAGGAGATGATCCACTTCCTTTTTGCCCATTGTTTATGTTTATGAAAATCTTCCACACGGGATGCACAATGATCTCTTTGTCATCCCTTCTACGGCCAAGAAGTTTTCATACAGACAGAGAACGAGGGGTCCCACTCTCATTATTAATTTTCCACAGCAGCCCATTTACCGAGATGAAGGAGATGATTCCAGCTTCCTTTTAGCCCCATTGGTTTAGTGTTTGAAAAATCAAGAGATGATCTAAGCAACATCAACAACGCTCAAATTAATTTTTAACCTACGAGGGGAGAGAGGGGGGGGGGGGGGGTTATTCCTTACCCAAACCTACCACGCCAATTCATTCCAGCTATTTAAGATTACAAAATGATGAGCCTACTTTTAAAATAAATCTAAGATCCCCATCCACAGCACATTGGTTAGTGTTTGAAGAATCTTCTACTCGGGATGCACATTGATCTTCTTTGTCATCCTTCTTGGCCCAAGAAGTTTTCCATCCAGACTGAGAACTAGGGGTCCCCATTCCATCATTAGTTTCCAAAGCAGCCCATTTACCATATGAAAGGAGGAGAGAACTCAGCTTCCTTTAGCCACATTGATAGTGTTTTGAAGAATCTTCCACTCGGATGCACATTGAATCTTCTTTGTCATCCTTCTTGGCCAAGAATTTTTCCAATCCAGACTAAGTGAACGAGGGGTTCCATTCTCAACATATAGTTTCCACAGCAGCCCTTACCCAAATGAAGGAGGAGATGATCCAGCTTTTAACAAATAACATCGATCATCAATAGCTCACATAAATTATGATCGACGTACTATCTTTGTGAATAAGCACACGTACCACAAAAAGATATGATATATATGTACACTAAACGTACCCTCAATCTTGGTTTAAAAATGCGTTTGACGATTCATTGCGCTAAAAGTCCGAAAGACCGATACGTAATGCGTGTTGCAAATGCGAACACAATTTGAAAGCGATACACGTTCAATATTAAAAAAGACAAAAAGTTATTTAAGCTTACAAATACTTAAGTAAATTGAATAAGCTTACAAATAAGTCACTGACATATTGGAATTAGTTTAATAGTCCATAAGTAATAATCTATTTGTAAAACAAACAAATCCACCAAACAAGTCAAAAGCACTTGATATTGTAAGTTTTACAAGTTTTATATTTTAATAAGCGCATAAGAATATATGGGCTTTTTCTAAATGCTCTAATATTTAGATGAAAAGTCCATGTATCAAAATGCGACAATTACGACGGTCGCTCGCATTACACAATTACCGTAAGTTGCAGCATAATGCGGACGCAATGCGGACGCAATCTTTGATGATGTTGGAGTCTTGCATTAAGCACCATGATATGAATTGAAATCCTAAATACAATGAAATGATGTTGTACAAATGGCGTATCAATAAGTTTTAAATTGTTGGTGTACGAAACACATATATTCCTTGCATTAAGCACCAGATCTTGTTTTTTTTCCTTGTTTTCTCTCACTACAACAAAAGCCCCTTTCCCCAGCGCGTTTTTCCCCAGCGACATATGTCGCTGGGGAAAGACTGGCGGGATAATTTCCCGCTTAGATTTTCGCTAAAATTTTTTATTAAATTTCATGAAAATCTTCCCCAGCGACATGTCGCTGGGGATACTTTTGTTCATTGTTTAGTGCGTAATTAGTCCATAATTGTTGTAGCGTTTGAACTGTACAACTTTCAACTTAACAGGCTTATTTATTAGGCTGACCCGTTTATAAGTTAATATTTTTCCGGGTTTGGGCTTAGTTTCCCCAGCGACATGTCGCTGGGGATGTTCGTTTGACTTTTAAACAAACTACGTTTTTAGGCTATTTTCGGTCCAATATTTCACATACTAACTAAATTTACTTCAAAGTTAACTGAATTTTACTCCTAGCTACCACTATATGTAATCATAATACACGGAATGACCAAATCGATTAACGTTTATTATTAAAACATCAAATTACATTAGAAATCGATAAACACTCAAACATTAAAGCATAACTCATACATTCCAAATGCTAGATTGATTTATCTTAATGAAAAACTACTCCATATTAAGGTTTCCCATCCCATTATAGATCTCGTGAAGTATTGCAGCTGACTCAAGTGTGTGGTTCTCGGGATGCCTTTCCATCTCTAATTGTCCCTCTAGTATCCTTATCCTTGCCTCTAGTGTCTTTATCTTTTCAGCCAAGAACTTACAATTTGAGCACTCTGCCTTTCCGAGATTCTGTGCAGATCTGGAAGATCCCGGAGAGAAACTTGGACGTGTTGAAGTTCCCGGAGAATAACTTGGAGGTGTTGACGATCGAGGAAAAGAACTTGGAGGTGTTGACGATCCAGAAGGAGAATCCATCCACTTAAAGTAGCCGCATCCTCTATCTAACGTTCCTGGCTGTTACGTAGTAAGAAAATCATAAGAAAAGTCATTTTGAACCTATAATGTTGAACCCTAACTCATACATTGAACCTATTTATATACACATTTTTAATATTAATTTACATATAAAAACAATGTCGACCCAAATTTTCGAACTAATGTCGACCCTAAAATTGCCCCCAAATTTCCCAAAATTTTCACCAAATTTTGAACCACCCGCCACTTTATTATTTCAATGAAAAAAAGTTAGGGTCGACATTGTCGACCCAAAATGTTAAAGAAAATGTCGACCCAAAAAAAAAGAATCTTTGAGTCATAGTTTTGATTAAAGATTTTATATAAAACATTTAGGGTCGACTATGTCGACCCAAAATTGTAAAGAAAATGTCGACCCAAGACTGGCAAGATGAGTTATCAGCCTTGGTTATAGATCTAAGTCTCATAAAATTTTATTCACCTTCTACACCATCTACAACACCACCGCAGCCACCACCCATCGACACCATCTACACCACCACCGCAGCCACCACCCATTGACACCATCTACACCGCAGCCACCACCCATCTACATCCACCACCGCGACACACCACCCACCACGAACCACACTCGCACACGAGCACACGTACCCCACCCACCACCGCAGCCACCACCACTCCTCCTCCTCCTCTATAAGTTTAATTCTTCTTCTTAAATCCTCTAAATGATGATTCTTAAACCCTTTAATCTTGATTAGTTCTTCTTGTTTATTAAAGGTTTGTTTTTATTTTTTAATTTTGTTAATAAATGTTCATAAGATAATGTATGATGATAAGCTATTGTTATAAAAGCTGAGCCATAGCCGAACCACAGCCAAGCCACAACCGAGCCGCAGCCAAGTCGCACCGTTTATAGCCGAGACCACAAACGAAGGTATGCTTTATAAGTTGCTTTACATGTGGTTGAATCGTGCTGTGGGAAAATGGTTTAATTTTTGATGTGGTTTTAGTTTAACGTCGACTTAGTGGATTAAATGCCTCCTGTTGTGATTTAGGTTTGATTCAGTTAATATGTTGTAGAACTTGTCCATGTGGTTATATATGTAACCAAGTGTTTATAAGCAAATCCAAACAACCCTTTAACAACTTATAAGCTGTTTTTAACCAGCTTATAAGCTGTTAAAGGGTTGTTTGGATTTGCTTATAATCCACATATATTCTTAAGTGATTAATTTGTTTTAAGAATGTTTTAGGATTTTAGTGATTAATTCCGGAAAATCCCCGTCCGAAGTTAATCAACCTATAGAAAACCCGTCCGAAATTAATTTATTAGAAATTAATTTCGGAAAGTCCCCTGTTTGGGACTGCTTTTTGAATGTTTTGTCTCATTTAGGATATGAATGCGTATAATTGGTTTACTATTTGAGATGATTTCGACAGTGTTTCTCCTTTACTCCTACGAATATGTCTTTAAACACATATTTGGGGAGTTGAGGGAAAATGCTAGTGGTAGTCCACCCAGACAGCCCAACCGGCCCGTACCGGCCCAGTGCCAAAGTAAGAAATTGTGATTTTTATTTTATTTTATAACACTGATTCTTTTTAATTTCTTTTACTTGAATTTTCATGACTCAATAACTTATCTTTGTAGGTTCGTCGCTGCGTATTGAGACCGGAAATGCGTCCTTAAGGAAGGCGTTTAGACACATAAACCACAACCTTGTGACGCTTGGCTTTGATTACGACAATCATGGTACCTTCCATCTCTATAGGAATTATGAAGCATGATGAATAGTCTTATGGGGGAACAAATCCGGCCACTTCCCCTTGCTTGCAGTGGAAGAAATTCCGGGCGTTATAAATACGCAATTTTCCCTACAGCAGAAGGTATTAATTGTTTAATTTACTCTATTCTTATTGTTTAACGCCGTTTAGATATCGAGTTAATGTTTAGAATTTTTGTTTTTATTTAAAAGCATATGTTTATATGTAATCTATTTCAATCTCGCCGAATGGTACAGTAACCAGGAGAAAGTGGTGGTTGGCAAAAAAAGGTATACACGAGGGGAAAGGGTAAGGGCTTTGGCTGCTCTTAAACTGAGGCTGCTTTGGCGCAAAAACAAGAACAGGATCAAGGCTCAGCATTACACAATATATGATTCGCCCGAGGAGGCAAAGAATCATCTGCCGCCGTCGACTGTGTGGGGAGAAAGAACCCATGATGAGTGGAACGAGTTGGTTGACTGGTTTTCCCATCCGAATCAGGTGTCGAGAAGCATGAAGAATGCTGCTAACCGCGCGAAGAACACGATACCAACCCATCAAGGGAAAAAATCATTCGCGCAAGGGAGGAACGAATATGTAAGACTCTTTATAATTTTTGTGATATTTTAAAGGTGTTTATATTGTTTATTTATAGCTCGTTATTAATTTATTTGATATTGTATAGAAAGTCGAGAAAAGGCATCACGAGGACCTCATTTAGACGTGGAAGAAGACACACTCAAACTCAAAGACTGGCCAATTTAAATACGAAGAAAACAAGCAGAGATACGTAAGTAATTTAACTCGTTACATTCTTAGCTAAATTATTTTATTTGTTTTTAACCTTTTTTTTCTTTCTTTTTCTTTTTTTTTCAAAGTTGAAAATGAAGGCCATGCAAGATCAGATTAGAGCCGGCGTCATCCCGTACAAGACCCGATCAAGAAATCAGGATAGAATCGATCCAGTGACAACCGTCAAAACATGTCGGGCATGGGCAGGAAGTTACCGGGTGGTGGCTCAACTTCTCGCAGGCGCGCAAATCAGGCATTTGCAGATGTTATGACTCGGGAGCAGATGACTCAGATATTGAGGCAAAAAGAGCAAGAGAATGAGTTGCTAAGGAAGCAAGCTGAGGAGGCGCAGCAACGGGCTTATTTGGCTGCGTTAAAAGCTGACTCGGCGGACCAACGGGCTAGTGCGGCGTACCAAAATACTGAGACGATGTATGGAGCCGTAGGTCAGTTTTTTTCTCACTACAACTCATCAAACAGTGCCCGTCCATTTATGCCTCCTGCTTTTAATCTTGTACCCCCACCCCCACCCGCTACTATGCCCCAACTCGCCCCTGAATGGGCTCACTTACTCAACCCTCCCATGCCTTATAATCAACAACTCCCACCTTACTATACCGGCCCACCTCACTATACCCGCCCACTCCAACCACTTCAACGTCCCTATACCGGCCCATTTCCTTTCACTCCCGTCACCAATAATACATTTAACAACTGTTATCGTCCCACTATCAACTCCAACCTCGCCTCTAGTTCTAACCCTCAAAACGAACTTCCCCGCTACATAACGAATCCCCATATGAACGATGCGCGGAGCATTGAACAATTGGCTCAAGATAATGCTCGTGGTGAAGACAATAACGAGTCCGCATCAGGGATGACGAGGAGGGCGAGCAACATTCGAAGTGATGTGAACTATTCTCGGAGTCCGTAGTAGGCGTTTGAAATGAATAACTTAGAGACTTGATTGTACTCAATTTTAGACTTGTTATCGTATTGTGTGGATTTGTTAAATGGTAATTTATCGTATTGTGGATTTGTGGTATTGTAACGTTTAGTGATTTGTTATTGCCGAATTCCTGGATTTGTTGAAACGTAAATATTTTCCGGAAAAATTACACAGAAAAAATCTAAATAACCAAATGCGTGCAATTTTTTAATTCCCACCTCCAATAAATTTAGGGTCGACAATGTCCGACCCTAACTCATCTTAGGGTCGACAATGGTCGACCCCTAACTTAGTGGAAGAATGATGTGGAATACCCACTACTACACTTTTTAATTAAACTATCACATTTGGGTCGACAAGTCGACCCAAAGTTGCAAAAGGAATTTCACCCAAAACAATTTAAATCTAGTTTGTTTTTATATATTTAAATAAGATTTAACTAAATAAAAAAGTGTAGGGTCGACAATGTCGACCCAAAGTTTCAAAGGGGATGTCGACCCTAAGTTAAGTCAACTTTTTTGGTGGAAATATTGTGGTCCCCACTGTCGACCCAAAATACAAAGGAATATGTCGACCCAAAGAATTTTGGGTCGAGAAATTTGGATCGAGAACTTAGGGTCGAAATTGTCGACCCTAAGTACTTTGGGTCGACACCTTTGTAACTTAGGGTCGAAAATGTTGACCCTAACCCCTTATATTATATTGTTGTAGTGAAGGTTTGTGGAATATTTATGGTGTTCAGTTATACAACATGCGGCATTTGTTAGCATGGTTTGGTATGTGTTATGCTTTATCTCAAACAGGTCGGATTGAATAAAATGTAGGTAAAAGAGAAACGGGTCGATCTGGGTTACAATTTTTTCAAATGGGTCAATTTAAATAAACATTGATATCAGAACATCTGGTAGACAGAAAATATTGATTTTAGCCAAACAGATGATGACACGATTAGTATTTGGCCTAGCTTGCAGCCTTGAAAACCATAAGCTCTGTGGGTCGATCAGATTATGTCATGGCTGTTTACCTGTTTGCTATTTTGTATTCTTCAAGATGCTTCACTTTGTGCATGAGGACAGAAATCATGAAATAAATATTAACATTAATGCATTTAACAGACGTCGGTTCTTTTTCGTAACCTATACATAAAAATTCAGAATGTTTTAGACGACAAACATCAACTGTAAATGAGCAGAGACAAAATTTAACCATTCAACAGGCAACTTGATTCTTCCCTTGGTTTGCGCTTTTTTCCTTTGATTGAAAAACTGCAACTAAACCGCTAGTTTTCTACCATCCCCATGCATGTCATCATTATCATCTCGTCTTCTTTTTCGGTCACCTTCTCCCACAAGAGGGAGGATTTCAGACTTGTATAGGCGGTGTGGGAGATTAAGTATGCGAAATCTGATAACATCATTCGCAAATTCCACTATATCATTCAATATTCTAGTTTTCTCTCCTTGCTAGGTACGGTAGTTGACGACATCAAGAGCTATACCCGCCTGTGACAACATTGCTCCAAGGTCTGAAGAATAATTGCGATATTGATAAACAGGCCCTCCAGCGAACACAACTTTCCTCTTAAGCAGGTTTTTGTTTTTGTGTTCTTTTTTCAAATTGAAGCGACGAACCGAGCGCATGTCTTAACGCTGTATGAGCGCCAACTAGTGTGAAACCAAGAACGCCATGCATGATCTTTGAAAGACGACTTTGAGTAGGTTCAACCACACTACCAAAACCAGTTGCACCCATTGCAAATATGCCCACAAGATTATCCGGATGGGACTTGAGATTCTGTTCGCATTAGAGTTCAATAGCATCAACCTGATTCAAAAACCTATCCATTCTGAAATGTCCATAAAAAATAAAAATGACTGTAACCTCGCCCACCATGGTCGTTATTGATAATCGATCGATCGGTTGATAATCGTGTAATTGGACACTAGAAGGAATCGTTATTGATAATCGTTGGTTTGTTTTATAATATATAGATCAATCGACCAAAAGATCATCTGTCCCCCTCTTTATATAGAAAAATCTAACCGATCCATGCATAAGTATTTAAGGTGGCCTAATGCAGTTTGAAGCTCTCTTGGAACTCTGTCATGAGCAAAAGACTTGAACGCGTGTTACAAAGGTTAGTAATACGATTACGTACTATTTTGTAGTAGTATGAAGATTCGATATATAAGTTTGCAACATGTCAATTGGATAGTACATTTTATGGATTATTATCTTGTAGTAGTAAAATACCCACCCAAATCCAACTGGTATTGACAGCCAAACAAATTAAAGGTCCACGACTATGATTAACTCAACTGTCCTTGTTTCACATGTTTTCTATCACACATATTGGTGGTTAGCAAAGATCCTGCTAACAAAGACAATCTTGACATGCTTTTATCTTCTGTGTCATTTCTGTAGAAGTTAATCAGTTTTTGCACAAGGTACCTATACTTGCCGGGTTAAATCATTTGACGACACTACATGTTCCGACCATACAATTGTAACACATATACGTGTGATGCTTGTCGTGTCGTTCTTTGTAGTTGATTGATGTTAAATCACTTGACGGCACCACATGTTCTGAAGATTTGACTGATGAAGTTTTTGAGGTGGAGTATGGAGATATGTTCGCCAATAAGTCTTTCCAAAAATCCGAAGAAATTTTATATCTTAGTTTGGTTATATTTCTACGTAACCACGATTTTATTTTATTTTATGCTTGGATGTACCTCAGGATGGGCTATAAAGAATTTGTTTTGGGCTTCAACTTCTAAGACCACTACGAGCAGATAAAATAGACATCAAACATCATCTTATCCACCGTTTAACTGTAAGTTTTTAAAAATCTACAAACGATGTTATGCAAGCAAAAAAAGTATATATTTGTTAAAAATTTGATATACATTGAAACCAATTAGTTGTAGTAAGCTAGTAGCCCTTGTCTTGTTTTGTACAATTATATGTTGGAACATGCGGTATCCTTTAAAATATGTATTAATGTTGTCCCACATTGGTTAGGGATAAAAATGAAAGTTGATTTATATATCTCATTACACTTTAAGTGGTTGAAGGGTTGTTAAGGAATTGTGTGTGGCTAGTCATGGAAAAGTGATGCTTGATACATCACATAATTCTTGTTTATATATGTGGTGTAGATGGTTCTTTTAGTTTTATGATTTATGTTGTCCTTGATGGTGTTGTAAATACAAATTCATAAATTTACGATACGATACTAGCAAACATAGTATCATCGGACAATTTATACAAATTGTGACTTTTTGGGTAAACATAGTTTTTAGAATTGAATCTCAGACTCCAAATCGGTTTTTTAAACGATTTTTGGTTTCTTTTTCGATTCTAACCACCTCGTTATCGGTTCAACCAATTGAAAATATACCTTAGTAATGGACATTTGAGGGTACTCTCTGATGTTGTGGAAAACATTAATATATTACACATTTGTGGACAAATCTACTGTCGTTTTGACAGTGGGCCACATTCCTACAGTAATGGGCTCCCATTTTAGGCCAGATTTTTGTTTTTTGTTTTTTTTGTTTTTTTTAAAATAGCCTTCTCCTAAGTGGCTGCTTTAACGCTTGGTGTATTCGGGTTCTTAGGTAAGAGTCACAAGAAGGATCCTTGGCTATGATGTGAAGGTGAACCTTAGTGAACTCGAGAGCTTTATCTAGCGTTGTTTCACCTTCCACCCTCATATATGCCGCTTCATACAGAGCAAGAAGTCCCTTAGCATCATTACATAAGGGCTCCTTAAAATTTCCCTTCTCGTCCATAAAGTCCTTGAATACTCCTGTAGCATAACCAAAAGTCCTTTTAAAACAAGTGTTATGCATACAATTTTTTTTTTTTTTAGAGTTTAGGGTTGATGAAGAAAACCTGATGAGACGTTGAAGCCTTGCTGACGTAGGAGTCGAAACCAAAGTGAAATGCTTTGTAGGTTTTCTTTATCGACCCACTGCTCACCATATGTTACATGGATATGTTGCAATGCTTCTTCAATCTCCTCTTCGAAATGATAGGCTATGCCAAGGCGTTGGACTGAATCAATAAGCTCTATGAACTTATTAGAACCTTTGATGTTCATTAGAACCTTTGATCGCCATTACTCATTCACGTTACTACCCCTTCGAGGTCGTCAACAGTTGTTCTTCGAAAACCAAATCTTTCGCTCATGTACGAAAACGGAAATATGATGATATACGATTCCAACAAAATGGACAAAAAAGCAATGAAGATATAAGAACCTCATCATATGTAAGAAATTGATCTCCCCATATGCTAGCATTGAAATTCATGGTATGGCGGATAACATCTTGTTTCGTGCTAATAAGCTTTTCGTCAACTGCCAAAGGTGACGCCGATGAAGAGAAAGAAACACTAGAAACAGGAATAGTTGACATCTTCTCAAAATCTTGCAAGTTTGATATTGAAAATGGAATGAAGTGAAGCAAATATATAGGCAATGCAAGAGGAACAGATTCATGTTCATGCAATCTAAAAGTCAAAACAAGTACAATCACTTTTCAAACTGTCACAATTTTATCCCAACATAAAGAGGTAAAAGAAATTACGACGTGTATCAATAGGGTTAGACTAACCCGGTTAGTCATGTTCAAAAAAAAATTAAAAAATAGGGTTAGTCATTCAAGGACGTGTAACTTTTTAAATATGGTTAACATAAAAGTTGCCATATTAACACCCAAAATACTATTCATGATAATTATATATAACTATGTCGTTTTGACATAGTTTGCTATAGTTGTGCTACAGTTGTGCTACAGTAACCGGCCCATTGGGTTCTTACTTTGGGCCGGCTCATTTGACATTTTTTTTTCTTTAACTAGGCAACTTTAAGAAGAAAAAAAATTGCTCGCCACAAAATAGGAAAAAAAAGTACTTATTTATTCAGATAAAAAAATATCTGCGACATGAGACCAAACACATAAGCCCATATAAAAAAAAGAAACTATTGCACAAAAATAATTAAAAAAAATTTTGCTCGGCACAAAATAATAAAAAAAAAATTACAAAAGTATTGACTTATTCAGATCAAAAAATACCCACGACATGACGCCCAACACATAAACCCATATAAAAAAATAATATTAAACATGAGACCGGAAAAATAAAGCCGCACAAAATACAAAAAAAACCAAAAAAAATAAAAAATTTAACGGCCCGTATCAACGCGCGGGCAATCATGGTTAACACATATTTACCCAAATCTTATAAAATTATATTAAAAAGAACTCAAATACCCAAAAAAACAACCTTTAACCACATAACTTTTAAAAAATTAGCACACGCAAACCACACTTATAAAACTGTGAAATCTTACCATACAAATTTAAAAAAAACACTCACATCTGTAATAAAAGAAACACCGCCCCGCAACAACGCACGGTCAACTATGCTTGTTATAAATAATTACAGAATATTAACAACCAAATTACTAAAAGTGTCCTTGTGAAAAGTGTGCATAGTTGTTAACATTTTTTAATTAATTTTGGTTAACTTTTGCCCAAAAAATATTAAGCAATAGCCTTAAAAAAATATTAATTTGGTCTTTGTGGGTGTGCTATTTGTCAATAAAATAAATTATAGTGTATGTGATTGTGTGCGATGATATTACAAAAAAAATACTAGAATATTAATCGTGTCAAATATTCTAAGTATTTTTTCCAACGAAACATGACACTTGGTAGTTATAAACGAAGGTTTAACTATATAAAATTATATAAGAAGAGCACTAAATGGTTTCACAAAATTAAAATTCTCAAAAAGTCATTGCGAGTGTGCTCGATCAACTTTAATTTTGTGGTATATACATACATACATACATATATATGATACTGGAGTTTCGAGAAAACACTACTGTACGATATTCGATCTACTTGTGTCTCCTGAGGGGGACATTCTTATTCTAGAAGCACTTGAACAGTGAACCACACTTCCCCCATCTAAGTCAAGAAACTAATCTCCCAGAAGTCCGAACTGAGCTTAATGTCTGTGAAACAAATACACCAATTCTTCCGTTGATGAACCAACTGAGGTTAGAACTCAAGAACTGCCTTCCCCCTCACGAGTATACATTTTTGAAGGCGACAACAAGTTACCCGACAATTATTGCTAAAGAGTTATGTTGAGGAAAAATCGCTCTCGTAAAGTGCTAAGTCCCACAAGCAGCTCTCGCTTGGAAACTTTCTGACATTCAGGTATCAACCCGAATTTTGTACCCACAAATTCTTATGGAAGAAGACTATGCAACCAGCGGTTCCAACATCAAAGAAAGTGACTCCCAAAAATCCACGATGATATTAAAAAGGAGGTTGAAAAACTTCTCGAAGCTGGATTGATTTACCCTATCTCCGACAGTCCCTGGGTTAGCCCGATACATTGTGTACCAAAGAAGGGAGGAATGACTGTGGTAGTAAACGAGGAAAATGAGTTGATTCCAACTCGTTTGTTACCGGATGGCGGGTAAGCATTGACTAACGCGGTAAGTTAAATGAAGCCACCCCAAAGACCACCTTCCCCTCTAACGTCAAAGGACCAAATGCTTGAGAGAATATCGGGGAATTGAAATACTACTGTTTCCTCGATGGTTTTCTCTGTTATTTCCAAATCCCCATTGACCCACAGTGATCAAGAAAAGACTACTTTTTACTTGCCCCATACGGAACTGATTGCCTACCGTCTTCATCCTTTCGGCTTATGCAATGCTCAGGCACAGTTTCAACGATGTATTAGCAATCTTTCATGACATGTTGAGAAAGACGATGGAAGTCATTATGATGACTTCAACGGTCTTTGGGAATTTCTTCCAAAACTGCGCTCTCCCGTTTAGACCAAATGCTCAAAGTGTGATAGACACCAACTTAAGTCCTTAACTGGGAGAAAGCCAATTTTATGTCAAAGAGGGCATTTCCTCGGCCATAAGATTTCTAATAAAGGGATTGAGGGTTGACAACAGCCAAAATCGATGTCATTGCAAAAATGTACCGTCACCCACCACCGTCCAAAGAATTAGGAGTTTCTTCGGTCATGCCGGTTTTTACCGGCGGTTCATTCAGGAATTCTCGAAAAATATCCCGACCAAATGACCCCTACTCTGAGAAGATAACTCCATTCATCTTTTCCGATGACTAGCATTCGATCTTTCAACAATGAAGATAAGACTTACTGAAGCTCCATCATGAAATGCTCCAAAACTGGACCTTCCATTTATGAGCTTAAGTGCGATGCAAGCGATTTCGCATAGGGTGCAAGTTTTTTTGGGGCAACGACATAAGAAACATTTTTTCGGCCTATCCACTATGCTAGTAAGACCTTGATTGAAGCCACAAACGAATTTATTTTTATTTTTTTCTACACAACGACTGAAAAAGAATACTTGCCATAGTGTAATGCTATCGAGAAATTCAGGTCTTATCCTCATCATGAACAAAAGCATAGTGCATACGGACCATTCCGCCCTTAATGTATCACTTTGCAAAAAAGGATGCCACGCGAGATTTGCTCGAGTGTTTTCTTCCTCCACCAAGAATTATGACTTCAAAGTATTGATACTAAAGGAGCAGACCTCCAGCCGATCACTGACCAGATTGGAAAACCCGAATGAAAACGTCGAATGATCCGAAAGAGTTAAATGAAAGTTTGCCTCTTGAGACGTTAAATATGGTGACCTTTCGAGGAATATCTATAACCCCGTGGTTTGCCGACTTTGCAAAATACCACGCGGGTGGATACATTGTGACGGCATGTCTACCCAGCAGAAAAATAAGTTTATTCATAAGATGAAAACACTATATCTGGACGGACCCCATCGTGTTTAAATCTGTGCGGATAAAGTGATCAGCGATGTTGCACTGCAATGAAGCACTAGAGATTCTCTCAGTCTTGTGCCACAATGGACGCCCCGGGGGACATCATGGTGCAGAAGCCTCATTCAGCCAAAAAGATCTTTGACTCCGTTTCTCTGGCCCACCACTATAAAGATGCCCACGAGTTTAGTCAAGAACTGTGACTCGTGCCAACGTCAAGGAAAAAACATCACAACGTGATGAAGATGCCTCAATAAACTCCATCCCAAGTTGTGAAATTCTTGACAGTGGGGCATCGACTTATGGGCCCGTCCCGTCTTCACGAGGGAACAAGTATATTCTCGTGGCAGTCGACTATTTATGTCAAAGATGGGTTAAAGTCGAAGAGCGCTCCCCCACCAATGATGCCCGAGTAGTTATGCAAATTTCAGAAATCTTCTCCTTTCGCCATATTTTGGTGCTCCCCGTGCAATCATAATGATGCGGAACCCATATTTGTAATTACCACTTTGCAAAGGGTCATGCAGAAATATGGGTTACTCACCGTCTCTCCACCGCTTATCACCACAAAAAAGTGGCAAGTGGAAGTATCAAATAGTGGCTTGAAAAGAAATTCCATGAAGGACCATAGGTGAAAACCGGTGCCTCCTGTCGGGACAAACTAGATGATGCACTAGGGGCCTACCGCACAGCTTACAAAAACGACCCATCGGGTGTACTCCTTACAACTTGTGTATGGAAAGGCATGCCATCTTCCGATCGAGCATTGATCACAAAGCCCAACTGTGCCAGTAAAGCAAGCAACACTTCGAATCCTAATAATTACGGTGATTCACCGGAAAGTTCAAACAATGAACTTAATGAACTTCGTGATCATGGCCTATGAGAACTCTTGATCTAAAAGCCAAAACAAAGAGGCTCCATTACTCCAAGATCAAAAACGTGTTTTCAACATTGGTGATCGAGTCCACCTCTTTAATTCCATATTAAAGATTTTCTCGGCAAACGTAGAAATCCCGTTGGAAAGGCCCTTTCACCATCACTAGAGTATTTCCGTACGGCACTGTTGAGCTTATCCAAAGCCAACGGGCCAAAATCAAAGTGAATGGCATCGCGTCAAGCACTACTTTGAGGGAACGTACACACATGGGTAGATTCCAATCTCCAAACTTTACCTTGGGAATGTTTGGATTTTGTGTTGTTTTAGGTAAAACTTTACCCCCAAGAACAATAAATCCTTGTGATGGGTCAAGCATCGTGACCCTAAACAAGCGCTTCGTGGGAGGCACCCTATGCTTATCCATAGTTTTCTAAATAGAATTGTTGTTTGTTTGTGAAAAATATCCTTGTCTTTTTCCAATAACCTGTTCCATGTTTGTTGTTATTTATTGTCCATGATTGCCCCCGGATTGTGAACCTCTCAGTTTTGTCATTCATCAAGAGTTTTCACATCTTCAGCTTCATTTGGGAATCCGATATCCTAACTATCGACTAACGGTTAATCTTTTGGCATACCTCATAAACGTCCCTTAAGGATTAATTATAAGTAAACCCTATCAAAACATCGAGGAGGGTGATTTTTAGTTCTAGTTTGGGGGGGGGGTATCTTCGATTTGATTGTTTCCTGCAGCATTGTTACCACGTGAACCCGTTTTTACCACCAAATACAAAAAATGAAAAAAAAAATTGAAAATTTTTCAAAAATATAATAAGTGTTTTTGTCACAGTTTTGCTCTTCTTTTGGGTAGAATAGAATAATTTTTTGACTTGATCGGCGAGTTGAGCCCTAGCTATTCTTTAGGCCAAGCTTTCACGAATTCTATAGCATTGAATTTAAAATGTTAAGAACGATAAATGATAAGTTAAATATAATAATGTTCGTAAGCAAATTCTTCTAAAAGACTTATACGAATCACTTGTGGTTTTCCTCTCCCGTGAATTTCTAATCCACCTAATCATACGTACTCAAATTTAATTCAACAAGTCAAATCGATGTTATCAGAAAAAAGCTTCAAATTTGTAAACTTGAGTTTTCAACGAGATTTTGTATTATTTAAAAATATATGCAAAGAAGCATGAATGAAATGTGAATGCAAAAATGCATGAATAATGAAATTTTGCCAATGATGCATGCAGTTGATATTATGGTTCCAAGTAAAAGATGTGGTCCATTGTGATATCCCACTCCGCTAGCACGAGGTGGGGGTTTCAAACAAAGACGTCATTAACTACTAGGGAGTGGTGTGTCGTGATATCTCACTTGGAAGAAAGGTCAAGGTGAGGGTTCAAACAAAGACACTAATCCTAGCATAATAGGAAAGAAGGAGTTGATGTTATTACCCCGCTACGCTAAGCACGGGTGGGTTTCAAACTAAGAACTCCGTCCGTTGGTCCGTGATATCCTACCCGTTAACCACGAGGAAGGGGTTCAACTAAGCAACGCAATCCTAGCTTTAAACTTATGATTATGATGTTTAAAAATGTTGCAAAAAAGTTCTAAAGTTAAATCTCGAAATCAAGTAACGAAGTCTTAATAAGTGTTGCTTGAATTCATGAATCATTTTGAATTAATTACAATGAAAATAGTTATCATGTAAAGATTAAAATGAGTTACACACATTCAATCGTATATCCATGTTGGGAGTTGAAAGTTCACAAGTCATAAGTATGAGGGCTTAACATCTAAACTTATATCGACAATGATCTTGTTTAATTGCTTAGCTTGGAACTTGTGAAAAATCGAGGACGATGAATTTATCCGTCAGGACAACCGTATATCACTCCTACGGTGCTTCTCATTCAATGATCCCAGTATAAATAAATTAAGAAAGTCTAAACTGGTAAAAAAATGAGAAAATCCAAAAATATTAGTATTAGTTGTGTAAATTTCAAAAAAATGGTGAAAACGGCTTACATGTTTACTTCATAACAATGCGTGAGGACAACATACCCTTAAGTTTGGGGGAATTTGATAAGTGCTTAATTACACATATCTTTTACCTTCAAAAACGAGCTTAAATGACCAAAAACAGACAAAAACTGCCAAATATATGTTTGTTTTGCATTTGTATTGTGCAGGAAGTGGATATCAACAAAAAGACAGAAAACCAAGCCAAAATGACAAAACTGAGCATGGAATGGAAAAGACTGTGCAAAATCAAGGCCAAAGTCCAAAAATGACAAAGTCAGAGTCAATACTGAAGAATCAGCAGTCAAACCGGAGCCGGAACTGAAGAATACTATTGAATGCAATCTTAATTACAACAGCCCATTTGTGTGCAATTGACAAAGACTGTGAAGACTTTGAAGGCCCAATCCTAGCCCAGTTACAGCCAATCTCAGCCATTGTACACACAAAACCCACTCCATAACCTTATTGGGCTTGAAAAAGCCCAATAACCAAACCTGTACCTTATTGGGCCCAGACACACTCAATTGGGCCCAATACAAACCCAAGCCCAACAAAAGCCCAAAATCCTTTTTTATAAAACTTTAGGGGCTAAAATTGCCAATTTTGAAAGTTGTTTTATAAAAGAAAAATGGTTTAATAAAACACAAGGGCTGAAATTGCAACTTTTCAAAACTCCTTTTTAACCCTTTTAGTAATAAACAGCAGGGACCAAATTTGCAATTTCCTAAAACTCTTTTAATTCTTTTGTTAAAAAAACGGCAGGGACCAAATTGGTCACTTTCCAAAGTATTTTATAACTATTTTTTGGCTTAAATAGAAATGAAAAGAGAAAGAAAGTATGGGGGGCACTCTTGCCTCTTCCCCATACTTTCCTTTTAAACCTGCTAACCACAAACGTACTCGAACCACCCTTCCCGCCAAACCCAAACCGCCTCTTCCCACGGTTTCTAGCTCCAAACCACTATCCCAAGTACCCTCACAGCTCACCCCTCACCACTTCCCACCTCCCCATTACCCCTATACCCTCTCCCCTGGCACAATCACACAACCCGAGCAACATCAATGGTGAGATGGTATGATAAAGAAACATAATGTGATCCAAGGGCTAGGAATTGCTTTATGACTCTCTACTCACACAACAAGCCCATGTGAAGGCTGGGAGACTTGTATAAAAGAGCCAAGACCAAGCCGAAGTACCACACCTTTTTTTTACCCTGTTTTTTAGTTTAAATGTTTTAATTAAGTTTTTTTTAAGCAAGTATTGTAATTCAGTTCTTTTT
>BQNB010055544.1:640-39059 GCA_026074375.1 Tanacetum coccineum
TTGTGCTATTGATCCATAAATGTAACGCCCTCGGATATTCAAACATTCCGCTGCGTTCTCAGATTTGAGGGTGTTACAACTTTCGCGTGTGACACAGGTACAATTTACCGCTATGTAAACACATTGTTTTCACATCTTCTGGCAACTCTCCTTCTTTTAGCTTCTGTTGTTCAAAATCATTCCATACCGGTGACCTTTTTTACGAGTTTTTGGTTGTTTTCCCTTGTTATTTTTACTACTTTTGACCTCCTCCGTTGTTTCTTCCAAAATTTCCATTGAACTTGAAGACATCTAGCAAGTAGCAAATAGCTATAAAGATTAACAAACGTAACAAAGCTTATGATGAACTTTGGTTCATTTTAACCATCATTAATTCATTTTCTCCTTTGTTTACTGTAAAAGAAGTTTCAACATCTATCAACAATCTAATATATTTCAACATCTAACAACAATCAAATAATAATAAAGATAAAAAGTTGCAATGACAAACACTGCATAAACCAACAACTGATGAAACATGCCATGCAAGTACCCTCAAATCCAATTTAAATATTTATAAACCCTAAACAAACAAAGTTATAAATTATGCAATGGCTATCAAAATTAAAGAATTTACCTTAAATGTGATGTAGTATCAAAGATGAGGTATTGATAATTGAGGATCAAAAGTTTGATCAGTAAATGATTAGTGATGGCTGATGGGTATGGTTGTAACTTGTATGAGTAGAATACGTAGCGTCAAAATTGAGTAGGTAGTTTAAAATTAATGTGTATGGGCTAAAACAATATGTGATGATCATGGGCCTCACATAATTTTTTTTACAACATAGACGTATATAATTATCGGGTTATCGGGTTGAACCCGAACTCGATAAAATATTAAGAAATAACCCTAACCCGACCCTATAAGGCTATCGGGTTTATCGGGTTCAACCCGATAAGCCGAGTTGAACCCGAATAAACCCGACCCTATAAGGCTATCGGGTTTATCGGGTTCAACCCGATAAGCCGAGTTGAACCCGAATAAACCCGACCCTATAAGGCTTTATCAGGTTCGGGTCGGGTCGGGTTGACCTGTTTGACACCCCTAATCCTAGTCATGAATAATAGATGAGAATATATCCGAGATTAACATGCCATTGATCAAAATTAATGAATCACAAAAGAACTAGGAATTTCATAGAGAATGAAATTGACAAAGACATTGTCTATCAAAAATAAATTCGTGATTGTGATTACGGCACATCCTCCTTCATAAACGAATTAAATATGGATCCTCGCTTTAATTTAAAATTGGCGTAGATTATTTAAGGTATTATTCTAACTAAAACTCGTTTTATCTTATAGATGTCTATAAAAATTTGGTGTCAATCCTCTGTTCCCATCCGCACACTTAAATTTCTCATTACTATTAGTTTGGGAGGGAAGACTCACCCGGTTCTACTATATGGAACTGGATGCGAAACCTTAGGTTCAACCTATCTAATGGTTCACGAGAAAACAAGAGTATGTTCTCGATGAGCAAATTCCCATAATCAATGATGATTCAACCCAAGAAGAGATTGAAGCTCACCAGAAACACTATGATGATGCAAACAAAGTGTCATGCATCATGGCATCTTCCATGAGCCCTGAACTGCAAAAGAATTTTTGAGAAACACTTGGGCTTATGAAATGAACCAACAGCTCAAAGAAATGTTTTAGGCAGAGGCAAGCAAGGAACGCCTGATGTTGTTAAATCCCTTATGGTTGGCAAACCAGAAACCTTAGAGCCTCTAGTTGTGTTTTTCCGTCTTGATATGCCTTGATGTTGTTAAATCCCTCATGGCTTGCAAACCGAAACCTGGAGCCTCTATTTGTGCTTTCGTCTTAGAGATGAAAGGGTAGCTGATTACAATCAGTTTATGCTCTCGTATCAAATGAACTAGAAAGAGACCTCAATAATGAAACTCCATATCTTGTTGCAAACCATTGAGCAAGGGATTAAGAAAATTGATGTGCCTTCTACTTCATCAGCTCATATGTTGACTGTTGGTCACAATGCAAAGAAAAGAAAGACTTCTCATTCCAACTGGAAAGGAAAGGCCGCAAAAGGAAAGTTCTATCGTAGGTCTAAGAGAAAGGCTGAATCTGAGATTGCACCTATAAGCGATCCAAAGGAAGCAATGTGCTTCTACTGCAACACAAAGGGGAATTGGAAGCATAGCTACCCAAAATATCTAAAGGACCTCAAAGACGGAAAGGTCGAAAAGGGTAGTCACTCAGGTATGTTTATGATCGAACTCCACAATACTACAACTTTAGATTTGAAGGGTCCTGGATGCAGGGTATGGTACTCACATTTGCACTGTTTTGCAGGGTCTAAAGGAAAGTATGAGGTTGAATCATGGAGAGCTCAAATTAGTCATGGGAAGCAGGAAAATCACGCTTGTGGCAAGGATTGGAAAGTATGAGCTTATGCTGAAGTCTGGAGTTATGATAGATTTAAATAATTATTGTTATTCGTCAAAAATGACAAGAAACATTATTTCATTTCATGCTTTGTTTAAGGATGGTTATAAATTTTCATTTGATAATGATAATGGAGATATTTTGGTTTATTCAAATGGTTGTTTTATGTTTAAAGCTTCTCCTTGCAAAGGCATATATAAAACTATTAAATGTATTAGTCATAATGGGAATGTGATTTTAAATGTTAGTTCGTCTAATCAGATTGATAAATCAAAATTATGGCATTCTCGTCTTGGGCACGTAAACAAGAAACGCATCGCCCAACTCCAAAATGATTGATTGTTAGAATCATTCGACTTTAAATCGGATGGTGTATTTGAGTCTTGCTTATTGGGCAAGATGACTAAATCACCATTCACAGGATCGTGTAAAAGAGGTGAAGGATTATTAGACTTGGTACACATAGATGTGTGTGGACCATTCCGATCTGCCACAAAAGATGGAAAACGCTACTACGTTACGTTTACTGATGATTTCAGTAGACATGGATATGTTTATCTGATTAAACATAAGTCGGATACCTTTGAAGTATTCAAAAGGTACCAAAACGAGGTAGAGAACCAACTGGGCAGTAAGATAAAGGTACTCTGATCCGATAGAGGAGGAGAATACCTTAGTATCGAATTTTTTGATCATCTTAAAAACTGTGGTATAGATTCACACTTAACTCCTCCTAGAACACCACAATTAAATGAAGTTGCTGAGAGGAGAAATAAAACCCTGTTAGACATGGTTTGATCTATGATGAGTAGAGCAACACTTCCAATAAGCTTCTGGGGTTACGCATTAGAGACGGCCGCCTATATCTTAAATCTTGTACCCACTAAGAAGGTTTTGAAGACACCTTTTGAGATGTGGAAGGGAAAACGTCCTTCTGTTGGGCACATCAAAATATGGGGGTGTGAGGTTTACATTAGACGATAAGCTCAGGACAAACTAAAAGCCAGATTTGAAATGTGTCTTTTCGTCGGTTATCCAAAAGAGTTATTTTGATATTTGTTTTACAAACTCAAGGATAATGTGGTATTTGTAGCTCGAAGAAGAGTGTTCCTTGAGAGAGAAATAATATCTAAATAGGACAGTGGGAGTAAGACAGACCTTGAAGAAATTTAAAAGTCTGCCGATGAAGAACCTATAGTGAACACTGACACTCAACCAGAGGTGGTGACACCTGTTAAGCCTGATGATATATCCTTACCCATTCGTAGAACAAGTGGTAGAGTCAGCAAGCCTCCTCAGTTCTACTATGATTTCCATATTGAAAAGGAAAAGATTAGTGATAGTACACTAAGTGAATTGGATGAACCTGCTAACTACAAGGAAGCAATGGTAAGCCCTGAGGCTGCTAAATGGAAGGAAGCTATGAAAAGCGAGATTTAGTCTATGTATGACAACCAAGTTTGGAATTTGGTTGACACTACACCCGGTCTTAAGACGGTGGGATGTAAGTGGATCTTCAAGAAGAAGACAGACATGGATGGGAAAGTACATATGTATAAAGATAGGTTGGTAGTGAAGGGTTATACTAAAACCCACGGGATTAATTATGAGGAAACCTTCTCACCAGTAGCTAAAATAAAGTGAATTAGGATAATGCTTGACATAGTTGTGTTTCATGATTATGAAATATGGCAGATGGATGTCAAGACCACTTTCATTAATAAAAAACTGACAGAGGATGTGTTTATGGCACAACCAGAAGGTTTTGAAAATGCAAAGTATCCTAAAAGAGTGTGCAAGCCTCAAAAGGTCATTTATAGACTTAAATAGGCTTCTCGTAGTTGGAATCTCTGCTTCCATAAGAAAGTCACACAGTCTAAATTTTCTAGAAGCGAAGATGAGTCATGTATATATGTCAAAGTCATTGGGAGTGTTGTAGTCTTCCTGGTATTATATGTGGATGATATACTACTTATAGGAAACGATATCCTAACGTTACAAAGTGTAAAAGACTGTTTGGGGGAAATATTTCGCTATGAAAGATTTGGGAGATGCAGCATATATTCTTGGTATAAAGATTTACAGAGATAAGTCAAAACGTCTTATAGGACTTAGTCACGACACGTACTTAGATAAAATTTTGAAAAGATTCAAAATGAAGAATTCTAAGAAAAGGGAATCTACCCTTACATCATGGCATAAATATTATAAGGATCTATGTCCGAAAACTGATGAAGAACTGGACAAAATGAGTCGAGTCCCATATGCTTCGGCTATAGGATCGATCGTGTATGCCATGATGTGTACAAGGTCTGATGTCTCCTTTGCTTTGAGCATGGTGAGTCGACATCAGCAGAATCTTGGTGAAGGTCATTGGATAACTGTAAAGAATATTCTTAAGTGTTTAAGAAATACTAAAGACAGGTTCTTAGTTTATGGTGGAGAAGAAGAACTCAGAGTGACTGGTTATTGTAATGCAAGTTGGCAAATAGATAAAGATGATAGTCGTTTACAGTCTGGTTGGATATTCTTACTGAATGGGGGAGTGGTGACAGAAACTTCAAAGCAATGATACATGCAGACTTCACATGCCGAGTACCGAGTAGATTGCACAGTCGTTAGCTTCAAAAGAAGCTACCCTGGAGGATGAATTCATTGGAGGTTCTTGGATGTTCCCTACATATCAAGACCACCGTCTAAAAAGTATATGTGATATAATAGTGCAGCGCCATGACTCAGAACCCAAGGATCAGAAAGTCAAAGCTTATGAAAAGAAATACCATTTGGTTGCGAAAGAAAAGGTAGAAGAAGGACACGTATTGTGAAGCACATACGTATCATAGGATAATCCAAGACTGATCCATTCACAAAAGCGCACTTTGGCTAAGTCCAACACGATGAACATACCTAGAGCATATTATGAAAAATAATAGAAAGATTTGAGTTTTAGTTTGAATTGAAACATTATAACTACTGATGATATTGTAATGATTTGGTATTAAATAATAGAGATATTATTATTTGCACGTGTGCTACTTTACAATTTATATCTATGTGTTTACATTTATTACATTTAGAATCCACTTCCTGAATCCTGGATACTTAGTTTTACTCAACCGCTTCAGACGATCATACTACAGAAGTATATTGATTAAGACAGTCATGAGTGTTGGTAGATTGCTATAAGATTAGACATACAATAGAATCTGCAAACACACATGATATGATGGAATTAAATATGAGGAGAAATCCGGACTTAGAGAATACTTCAATGGAGATAATATCACTAGTAATTCTAAGATGATAACATCCTCTATTCTTAAAAAGAAGAAACATCGAGTTCCAGTTTTTTCAATCTTAATACATATCTTTTGTTCAAACCTGCGCGTAAAATCAATTATAAAGGATATGCTAGGTATATATAGTGATTACGGATTCTATGTATTCCAAGTTTATTTGTTCCTTGTGTCCTAAATGAAACATATCTATGGCCCCTCAGATGATTAGATGCTGACTTACATGTGCGAGTCGTTGGCCGATAAATTGATGTGTTCAATTCATATCCTTATCTCAAATAATGAAAAATTTGAAACCCAATAATGTTGAAAACCTAATATTGATTAAAATCATACTCAGGTTCATAAACGATATCAGTAGAAACAAATGAATAGATGGATCACTTTCTCGAAGGTTATCTCTTAATATATGGATTAGATTGTCATTTGCATTAATGGCACACCTGAACTGCTTACTTAAATCAGATAGATATTAGAACCAATAAGTTATACGTTCCAGTAGAACGGTTGGATTGATGTCCAATTCCATATACTAATTAGGTAAGACGCCGTCAAAATAGAGTCCTTACTGGTTCTCCTTTAGTGAACCGTTTAATAGAAATAAGAAAGGAGAAAAATATTGATTAGAAAGTAAATAATTATAGATAATTAATTGGTTTATTAATTTTTCATAGTTGGTAATTAATTAAAGCTAATTATAAAGATCATGTGGCTAAAATGAAAAATACAAGTGTATTAAGTTTGAACGCCGAGATGACACCATAAAGTACCCATGACGTTTTTTTAGAGGGGTCCCATATCCCGTCCAAAGACTATTCCAAGTCCCTTCCTATCTATATAAAATGAAGGGGCTTGCCAACGCTTTATTTTCTCATTATCTCTATCTTTCTCATTCCTACTCCCTTGTAAGAAGACAACTCTTCATGAACTTAGAGTTCGAATCCATTTTTCTTTGTTTCGTGGGTGTGACTATTTAGAGTACTCTCGTTTGAGACTTGCCTCCAATATTTGACCATTGGTGTATGTTAGGATAATCCGATTTTTCAAAGTTAGTATTTATCCTTATTTATATATTTAATTTTAATTGCTTTTTTTATTCTATAGGTTAAGAATCCTTTAATTTTAGTTGTTCATCTGTCCTAGATTAATTGTTTTAGTCCGCTTATTTAATCTATTAGGGTATAAAAACCCAACAGTTTTAAACGAATACATAAGACATAATAATAACAAGTTTAAAACAACACAATATTAACTTTTCAACGTATAAATTCTTATTAGAATGAAATAAAGAATCTATGACATACTTTGCTTGTGAAATAACAAAGTAGTTGAATGACAATTTGGTACTCTCCGTCCTCTAACTTAAACATCGAACTAAATATCAAGTTTAAGTACAAACTTCTTAACCAACACTTAAGCTTCAGCTTTAGTGGTTCTATAGTTTGATTCGAGGAGTAAATAGCTCTTGAATGTGTTTCACATTAATTGCAAGAGATGCATATTTACTCCAACACAAATTTCTTTTTATACTAAGGATATTAGGGTTTGCAAGGGGTTCCCTAGGACACATGTCATGCATTGGATGAGTGGTTGTGATCCCATTTAATGCATACATGCTTTAAGTACGAAGAACGAGTCCTTAGAAAAGTTGTGTACTTGCTTGTTGTAATAATGTCCAAGTATAAATTAATATATTCCGGATTATTTATCGAGCTAAGAGGGACGCACCGTAATAATACAACACTTAAAAATATCATTAAAGTGTAATATATTTATGTATGAGACATAACTTTATATTTAACATAGATAAAGTAAATTGTTATTGATTATGTAATATGCATATAAGAAAAAAAATAACGTTTTTCTTTTAATATGGCCATAAACCGCCTATTAAGAAATTGAGGAGGTTTTCCTTGTACAGACAAGGGAATTTAGCCTATAAATTAGAGGTTAAGGATTCATTGTTAAATGTACCTTGAAAATATAATTCCCTAAAAGTCTCTCTCCATCTCCTTTTGTTAGATCGATCAAGCCAAAAGTCAATAGGGTTTTTCGGGTTCTTGGTTTTTAGATCCAAGATAAACCACAAGGCGTTTCAAATCGTTAGTTCCTACGAGAACTGTGTGGTATTAGTTGCTCGTCACTACTAGTAACAAGCATACTTAATATTGTTGCTAAAGAACGTATAGTGGTGTGAAGCTTAGAGAGAATATACTTTGATTCTTGTGGTTTCCGCGTGGTATTAGACACACTCTATATAAAGACGGTTTTACGGTTACCTTTAAAACGGTGTATCGTTTCGCCTAAAAGGTACATTGTTTATCTACTATCTTGTTAATTATTGTGTCTACACGTGACCATCCTTATTTCCGCTTCGTACTTCGTGTTAATTTAATTGTTAATTAGAATCATAAAACCAACATTCTATACCACTTTAGAAGGGATTCATTCAGAGGTGATCTGCTTTATTCTTTTTTAATATTAAGCAAATCTTTTCCCGCCGACTTGAACCTTTTAGAAGTGAACTTTTATTTCAGTTTATGAGAAGAGATCGACATCGTTCAGCTTGGTATTGCCAACCAAGCTGAACTCAAGCTTTTGCTAAGGCCTTTTTCAGTTTCTGAATTGCCACATAAACTGAAGTGAAGATGCTACTTGATCTTCTAAGTGTCTGAAGAAACTGAAGCTGAACTGTCTTCAGCTAGACTTGACTTAGGGTATTTTATGTTTAAATCTACTGGGAGACTGAAGGGCACTGAACTGACCCAACAATATTTTTTTCTCAAATCTTATTTTGCGCCCTTGCTTGCTCAAACAGCCTAATTACGACGATAATAGCTTCCCGACGAGCTGCGTCGTCTTCGTCACATTGTTTCTGAACATACTCTTTAAATTCTTCGACGATATGCGGGAAATAACAAGCCATAAAATATAAGTTAAATAATATGAAAGATTAGAAGAGTATATGAATATGTATGTGATTTGAGTTAAATATATAAAAAATGGTAGATAAAAATGGGTATTTATAAGTAAAAAAAGGATATTTTTTGCCCGAGTTTAGTCGTTATTAAACATTCAGATTTAGTGAAAAATATGAAAACATGAGTGAGTAGATAGGCTAAATCCCTTAAGGCGTGCCAATGACGTCGTGGCCGGTACACTGCGGCTGTGTCATAAAGCTTTTTGTTTGCTTTGGAGATCCAAACAACTTACTGTAATTGTTTATTTACACTTTGAACTGTGTCTTTAATCTAACAAGCAACGTCGCGCTGGAGTTTTTTATTTACGCATATATGAAAAATGTTTTAAAAAAATCACAAATTGCTATATTATATAAAAACAATTATCGGGATACCCAACATGCAACCCGTCGGGTGACCCGATTCGAAACCTACCCGCCTGACCTGGAAACCACCCTCACACAACTCACCCGTTTATCCGACCCGGAAACCGCCCGCAACCCGTCGGTATTTACAAAATAGCCCCTCGCACCATGGGTCAAATTACAAAAACTACCCTCACTTTTAAAAAATTTACAAAATACCTCTTCCCCACTAACGGCTGTTAAGTAACGACCGTTAGTTTAATTTTTTTTTTAACAATTTACGAAAATAGTCCATGGGTTCGGTTGATATTTAACGAACATTAAGTAACGAACGTTAACTTTTTTTTTTATTAGCAATATACAAAAATAACCCTTGGATTATCGGTCCGTTGCAACGTTAGTCATCGCGCTCCGCGACGAAGCGCGGGTTACATCCTCGTTTAATACACTTTAGATTCTACTATTGGGCCTTAGAAAGTTTGTATCGAGTGGAAAATGAAATGACTTAAACATCATCCGAATTGATTTATACATTACTATATGAAAAATGCTACATCCATTAAATATTTACAAAATTATATTCACAAAATGAGTTTGCATGTGAAATAGTCCAATCATTTTACATTTAAATTTATCTTTCTACTTTTTTACCCTCCACAACTAGTGTAATACCCGTGTGTTGCACGCTTTACGCTAAAAAATGAATCAGTTTTTTCTACCCAACCCAAAACAGTTTCACATAAACAATATATATGCATTAGAGGATAGATATAAGCTTAGTAACGTAAGCTTGTGACTCAAGTGAATAAAACATCTAATACCATAATTGAACCAAACAACATTTATTCACTCAAACACAAATACCATAATCAGTTTAACCACTAATACCATAATTGAACATATGATTGAATTGAACAAAATTAAAAACCCAAAACAAAAGTACGTGAATATAGAGAAAGTAAATAAAACATCGAGAAAACAACTAAAAATTTACAAAAGGTATCATCTTTTCTTTCCCCTCTTCATCAATCAAAAAAAATTTTGTTTCTGGCAAACTAAAACGAAAACTTGGATTTCTTTTTTCTTAGTTTTAACATTGAATTGACAAATTGTATCCTCACCCGTTCCTATATATAAATGAAAATGGGGAATCCATAAGTCATGGGCGGACCACTTTTGGTGCGGGTGTAGCACGGGTTACTATTTTGATTACGAAGTGCAATTTTTTCTTTTAAATCGTCTGTTCTTGATTGGCTAACCTCTTAAAAAAATCGCTACTTTCTCTTCTTATGGTGAAGTTGTTAGTGTATATTGTTTATGATGCACATATTATTTTAGCCAAAATATATTAATTATAAATATTTAAAGAAGCCAATAACCAAATAATTAGGATCTAATCATCTAATAGTAATATGCACAATACAACTGTCATTCAATCATTCGTCTACTCTATTCCCTCCATTGTATAGAAAGAAAACTTCACTATTCTTACACAGTCAAAACAAAAGTAACGTTCATTCATTTCTCATAAAGGTAGCTCTTAAAAAAGTATTCTTATTATTATTTACACAAGGAACTAATTTAATTATCATAAATTCAGATTTTAAAAAGTTTGACGTTTGCGTTTTAGTGCACTTGATGGAGCACATATTAGGAATCACGGATTAATTCTTGAACTCTTTCAAAAATACGAGATCAACCTATTGTAGAAGCGTTTCAGTGATAAAGGGAAGGAAAACAGCCAATTGGTAGACTTAAAAACATGGGATTGATGCATTTTTGAAGATAGTGATTCAATTGTGGAAAAAACATGATATTGTAGTATTGAAGATGGATGAATTTTTTGTTTTGCTTAAGCAACGAGTAGCTGATAAAGAAGCGAAAATATTTTGAGATTGATATTTTAACCAGTTTTGGGATATGCAAATAACGAGTTTGGCGATCGATTTTGGGGGATAAGATTGCTTAGTAATTAATCTGCAAGTTTAGTCCAGGTGCTCATTTACGCAAGTTGATTGCATAAAGTAATTACATGTAAATACGTTTTTCGAGTTGATTTTACGATGCAGATAGGTTTTTCTTAGTGGGAACTTGATTTTTATATGAAGATTGTGCTTCTGATAACAGAGTTCTATGAGTTGAACAGGATTTGCTGGGCTTGTCGTTGATGGGGCCATGAAAGAAGATATTTGTTTCCTTTGATTTATCAGTTCTTGAGTTATTTTACTCTTAATGTGGTGGTAACACAACAGTAGAAAGATCTTATTCGGCAATATAACAATCGTTAAGACAAACTCGCAACAAGTGGTCGAAAACTTAACATGAATGATGCTTTAATTTGTAACACTAAAAAAGAATTATTTGTAAAGGTTACAAATGAAGAATGATGAAGCGCTTTCAAGGCTCAAAAGTCGAAGACACTGTATTTATTGATAGTTTTATGTCATTTTTGCTATTTATATAGTGTTTGGATAAATATTTGGTAGTTATGAAAAAAAATTTGTGCAACACCCTCTTGAAAATCTTGGGTCCGCCTGATGCAAATTAACCTAATTTTTTTAAGAGTAAGTAATGCATGCATTATATATCAATTGCGTATCTTCATAAATAATATCATTAAGAGCTAGTAGCAATCAAAAATGCTTTTTCATCCAAACTTTCATATTTTGCTATAATCGTTCACTCCTTGTCACAAGTTTACCTCCTTTTCCATTTTCCTTTCGAAGTGGATTCACAATCACAGCGGACGAAACAGGTATCTTGACTCATGATGCGGTCGGGTTAATGTTATAAGAAGGAAAGAACATTAGGTATTAAAACATACTTATAAATATTAGATTTTTCATTAGAAACCGAAAACGAAAAAAATATATAAATGAAACTTACCTTGTCAAACAACTAAAGACTATCAAGATCGTCCGCATTGTTTCCGGTTTGCTATTCAAAGGAAAAAGAAAATGTTAGTTATTCATTAAAATATAGACGTTTGAGGTAAGTTGTTGAAGTAGACATGAACATTATCTCAATCTCATGTTTTGTTGCTTCGCTAGTGTCATCGCTTGATTTATTCATCTGTGTATATGCAAAAAATCAAACTTTAAAACCACCACTTTTTAAATATAATAGATGAAATAAAAAGCATTTGGCTACCTCTGTTTGCTTGTACAAATCCCTACCATAGTATATATTATGATAAAATAAAAGTGGTTTCATATTTATAAGGCCTGCATGGTTTAACCTGCTATAGTAATTGATTTGAAATTTAAATTTAAAAAAATTCGTAAATATGAAGATAGAATTTGTGGGTGGTTAGATATTTTAGTCAAAGTTTATAAACATTCAAAGAATATTACTTATCCTAATATATTTAGTTTGCACATGTGAGTGTCTTACGGATTTTGGCTCTAGTTTGTTAGTAATAGCTATAATATAGGCCATTTTTATTTTTAATGGTTGAGATTTAATATGAAAAAATATTTCGATGGTTGAGATTGAGTCTCATGCAATGTTTTTTTCTCTTAAATACGCCGGCAATAGAAAAGGAAATTCGTTGGCAAATCATTTTGTATATAATTTTGTAAACATTCGATGAATGTAGTATTTCTCTATTGTCATATTCATTTAAACTTACGATATCAAAAGACAAAATGACGATGAGTTATATATAATATTAGATTGATTTTTGACAAGTGTTCATTAGAATAATAATTTGAAGCACGCTTAAAACACATATCATTTCTTAAGCATTATTAGATCCGACGTGTACTATATTTTAATGGACACCAAATTACAAAGGACAAAGTTTATAAAAAAAAAACCCTAAAAGACAAAATCAAACCAATCATCATATTCAAATGCGGATACCCGCTACTTACATACATCCATACATCTGTCAGAATCCCTCACGAACCCAAACACATTACGCTTCATTTCATTATTTCATGTTCATTTGATCCAACACACATTCTTCATTTCAATAAAAAAAAAACATGGTTTCTGACATAAAAAACGAACCAACGTCATCCTCAAATGGTCCTAGACCACTTCCTAGAGAAGACACACCTCTCCTAGGAACATCAGATTCATTATCATCAACACCAAAAACATTTGCTAATGTTTTTATAGCCATTGTCGGGGCAGGCGTCCTTGGCCTGCCCTATACGTTCATGCGAACGGGCTGGATCACTGGTTTCCTCATGATATTCGCTGTTGCGGGTTTAGTATATCGTGGCATGATGCTTTTAATAGAAACACGACGTAAACTTGAGTCCCCTTTGACATATTCGAAAATAAACTCATTTGGTGATCTTGGTTTCGCGGTTTGTGGGCCTATAGGACGTTTAGTGGTTGATTTTATGATCATAGCATCACAAGCCGGTTTTTGTGTTGGATATTTGATATTCATAGGGAATACCTTAGCGAATTTGTTTCATTCCACAGTGACTGTGTCGAGACATTATTTAAATGCTAGTCCTTATATATGGGGGTTACAAGCGAAAACTTTTTATATATGGAGTTGTTTTCCTTTTCAATTGGGATTAAACGCGATTCCAACTTTAACACTTTTGGCCCCTATGAGTATTTTCGCGGATATTGTTGATCTTGGTTCAATGGGTGTAGTTATGGTTGAAGATGTGTCTGTTATTTTAAAAACTAGTATTGATGTTCATGCATTTGGTAGTTTTAGGATGTTTTGTTATGGTCTTGGTGTGGCTTTGTTTTCGTTTGAGGGGATTGGGATGGCGTTACCGTTGGAATCAGAAGCGAGAGACAAGAAAAAATTTGGTGCAGTTTTGGCTTGGGCTATGATGTTTATAGCGGCTATGTATGGATTATTTGGTGTATTGGGATATTTTGCATTTGGTGAAAACACAAGGGACATTGTTACGGCTAATATGGGTAAAGGTGTTGTTAGTGGTTTGGTGCAATTGGGGCTTTGTGTGAATTTGTTTTTCACATTTCCTTTAATGATGCATCCGGTTTATGAGGTCATGGAAAGGCGGTATTGGGAAGGAAGGTATTGTTTGTGGATGCGATGGGTGTTGGTTATGGTGGTTAGTTTAGTGGCTCTTTTTGTGCCGAATTTTACTGATTTCTTGTCATTGGTTGGGAGTAGTACTTGTTGTATGTTGGGGTTGGTTTTACCGTCTTTGTTTCATTACATTGCGTTCCAAAATGAGTTGAAAAGTGAGGAGCTTATGTTGGATTTGGGGATGATTGTTTTGGGTGTTATTCTTGGTGTATTGGGAACTTGGTTTTCTTTGGTCGAAATACTTGGACTTTGAATATGTAGTATATCATCTTGTGATAGTTTAGCACCTTCAGTGTTAAATCATATACTGTAGCTTGCTTTGGTCCTTAATTATGGGTGTGAATGTTGTTCTACGTTAGTGGTCCGTGTTTATCGATTGGTTGGAGGTGTGCGTTTTAATGTTAATTTACAGGATCAAACACATTTGTGTGTGAGTGTGTGTATAAATAATGATCATCATTTGGTAGTGAAATGAAAAATGCAGGTTTGTTTTGATGTTTGAGATGGCGAAAAGTGTTGTATCTAGATCTCTATTCATTTCAGCATTGGTACATTACATATCAATCTTATTTCTACAAATAGACCATGTATGGTTATGAAAGTTTGGCCTTTTGGGAGTGTTTTTGCATCTGTATGGGTGGGTGAGGGTGTTATTGGATGTATTTCCTTTTCATATAATCAAGAGTTAATTTCATAATTCGTCCCTAATGTTTGTCGGGTATAACGGATTTAGTCCTTCCGAAACTTTTATGTGTGTATTTATAAAAGATTAGGTCCTATTTGATACCCAATGGTTTTAGATGTTTGAAGACTGAAGCTGTAACATTCAAGTATAATCATCTAAAGTGTTAACCTTTTATTAAAGGAACTGATAAGTTAAACATGGGCTAAGAGTTCTTCTAATCACCGTGACATCGTTTTTCAATATCGTCCACTTCACGTCAACATGACATGAGAATAACATTGAACTATATATTGTATTAATGTCGTGCCTTGGCGCCCAGAACGACCCTGTTCACACAGTGGTATAGCAAAAATGGCACCAAGAATGACTTTGTGCTCTAAAATGACTGCTAATCAATTACGTAAGCTTGGATTTGGATTTGGCGAAAAATGGTGTAAGTGGATTCAAAGCTGCCTTAGATCTTCGAGAGGTTCGATCCTAATTAATGGTAGTCCAACGAAGGAGTTTCAATTCTACAAAGGCCTCAAACAAGGAGATCCGTTATCTCCATTTGTTCATCATAATCATGGAAAGTTTACATTTATCTTTTCAACGGGTGGTGGACAATGGAATATTTAATGGTATTAAGCTAAGCTCTTCGTTGAGTATTTCTCACTTGTTTTACGCGGATGATGCGGTTTTCATGGGACAATGGTGTGATGGTAATATTTCTACTTTAATTCATGTTCTTGAATGTTTTTATCGGGCTTCTGGTCTAAGGATTAATATGAGCAAGAGTAAAATTTTGGGTGTTAATGTGGATAGCGACAAGGTTAAAGGTGCTGCGTCGAAGCTTGGATGTCTTATTCTCAAAACTCCATTTACGTATCTTGGATCAAAAGTGGGAGGGTCTATGTCTCGGGTTCATGCTTGGAATGAGGTGATAGATCGGGTGAAGAATCGGCTTTCTAAATGGAAGATGAAAACGTTGTCGATTGGAGGTAGGTTAACGTTACTTAAGTCGGTTTTAGGATCGATACCAATTTTCCACATGTCGATATATAGAGCCCCTTTGAGTGTGTTGCGTACTTTAGAATCTATTCGTAGTAAAAAATTTAAGGGACATGATATTAACAGTAACAAAGCTTCATGGGTTAATTGGAAAAAAGTGTTGGCGTCTAAAGAAAAAAGGGGCTTGGGAGTTTCAAGTTTATTTGCTTTAAATAGAGGTCTAATGTTTAAATGGATATAGAGGTTCTATACGCAAAATGCTTTGTTATGGGTGCGGGTCGTTAAGGCGATTTACGGGGACGATGGTAATGTTGGAGGACACATTAAATCTGGTGCTAAATCCTGCTGGTTGGATATTATAAGGGAAACTCACGCGTCGAAAACTAAATGTATCAACTTTTGTATGCATGTTAAATTGGGGAATGGTGATAAAACTGTTTTTTGGGAGGATATTTGGATTGATGGTAAAACTCTTAATAATCGGTTCCCGCGCATTTATAGTCTTGAATCTTGCAAATTGATCACGGTGGGTGCGAAACTTGCGCAACCTAGTTTGGAATATTCTTTTCGAAGAAATCCGAGGGGTAGAGTTGAGCAGGATCAATTCAACGAGTTGTCAGCTTTGGTGCATGATGTTTCTTTAATTCCTATGTCTGACAGATGGAAATGGGACTTGGAGAGCTCGGGAGATTTTTCTGTTGCGTCGGTTAGAAAGATTATTGATGATAAATCGCTTTCGGATGTTGACTCGAAAACTCGGTGGATAAAATATGTGCCGATAAAGGTGAATGTTCATGCTTGGAAGGTTAAGACAGATTCTCTTCCAACGAGGTTTAATGTTTCACGCAGAGGTATTGATATTGATTCCATTATGTGTGCTATTTGTGATAATGGGGTGGAGACGTCTAGACACTTGTTCTTCTATTGTTGCATGGTTAGACAAATTGTTCGCAAGATCACTCGTTGGTGGGATGTTCCTTATGTTGAGGTCGAATCATACGAAGATTGGTATAATTGGCTTGTGAACCTGCGGATTTCTTCTATGCATAAACAGATGTTCGAAGGTGTTTTCTATGTCATGTGGTGGCACTTATGGTCGTTTCGTAATAAGCTCATTTTTTATTCTAAACCTCTTTCGCAGGCGTTGTTTTTTGATGATGTAGTTTCTATGGCTTTTCATTGGTGTATGTATAGATGTAATACGTCGTTTAGTTGGTACGATTGGGTTAAAAACCCGAATCTTATCACTGTGTAATTGCTAGCTTCTTGCTAGTTTTGTTTCAATAAAATTGTTGTTAAAAAAAAATCAATTACGTAAGCTTGCTTTACTTTGTAATAAATCAATTTTCGTGTGCCTATCAATCATAGAAAACAAAAGTTCATAATAAAGAGTACAATTCCATATCGTAATTATTAGTTGATCAATTCTTGGTTAACACCCGTACAAATCAGAAGAAACTTTCAAACATAAATTAAACTCCTGGAAATGTGACATTCGATTGCGGGTCCAATCACATGTGATACTTTGTCCGTGTTACTAACGAAATTGTGTATCGTGCCTCGCTACCCAAAATTAGGGGTCCAAATTGACAAACAATTATAATGGTGACGATGAAGACAGAAATAAAAAGAAATTTGTCTTCTATACAAAAACTATTTCTGCAACTAGCCGTCCAAAATGATTATTGAAGTTACAAGCTTGAATAATTATCTGAAACTATTTTAAAATAAGATTACTAATCATTAAGACAGCAGCAAACGATAATACTCGGCAAAAATAAACTAATATGTTGAATCATTAATTGTATAACGACAAATAACAATACTACAATAGGACAAAAATAAACAAAGGTCGAAGTTGTGCCGAACCCCGTGGAGGAAACAACCCGATATGTTCATCGCTATTGTGTCACCACGAACGAACATACAACTAAGGATTGAGATCCCCTAATGTTTAACTCTTTCATGTTCTCTCATGTTAGTGATAATGGGAGATGAGACAAAATAGCTACTTAACAACTTTTATTGAAATATATATAAACTATATATACTGTATATGTTAGGGTTGGCGAATTGCGAGCTAGCCCTGAGGAGCTACACATTTATTAGTTACGCTAATTCGACATAACATATGAAAGTTATAGATACGCAAGATAGTATTTTCAAAAGACCAAAATACGTAACCAACTAATTTTTTTACTAGTATTCTTAAAATGCTTTCAAATTTTGATCGATATATGTAATGTAACCTGCTACTAGCAAGTTACCAGGTTTACCACTTCAAAAATTAACATGAATGGTCTCTGTCACTTACGTTGACTTTCACTTTTAGTCCGTTAACCTTTTTTTTCATTTATAAATTTTTTTTTACTTTTTTTTTCACTTAAATTAACAACTTTTATTGAAATATATATAAACTATATATATGTTAGGGTTGGCGAATTGCGAGCATTTTTTATACAATTTTTTTACCACTTAAAAAAATGACACTAACTTTTTTTATACTTATTATACTTTTATTTTACGCAACTTAAAAAATATATATAGGAAAAAATTTATAAAAATTTATAAACGTATAAATTTTTCCTATAATTTTTTTTTAAGTTGCGTAAAATAAAAGTATAATAAGTGTAAAAAAAATTAGTGTCATTTTTCTAAGTGGTAAAAAAATTGTATAAAAAATGAAAAAGTAAAAAAAAAAAAAGAGTGTAAAACTGAAAAAAAAAATATAAGGAAAATAAGTTAAAATAAACTAAGTTAAAAAATTTAAGTGAAAAAAAAAGTAAAAAAAATTCAAAGTGAAAAAAAAGTCAACGGAATAAATGGAAAGTCAAGGTAAGTCACATGGACCATTCATGTTAATTTTCGAAGTGGTAACCTAGCAGGTTACATTACATATATCGATTAAAATTTAAAAGCATTTTAAGAATACTGGTAAAAAAATTAATTAGTTACGCATTTTGATCTTTTGAAAATACTATATTGCGTTATTTATAACTTTTACCCTTAAAGAATATTGAAGACTATCGTTGTTGTTATATGATGCAAATTGCAAAAAAGATATTGATGAAAGTCAATTCATGGATGTGATTTTCCAACATTGAACTAAAATGAAAGTAACATCTTTATGCAAAAGTCAAACATTTAACTTATTCCTTAACAACGATAAATTTGAACCTAATTTTCTTAATTCACACTTGCACACTTCAATATATTGTCTACCAATCAACATGCATATGTCAAAAAGAGGAAATTTTGACTGTGCCCGTCAAAGACACAATAACATGTCGAGTATAAACAGACTGAGGAATGGATTATCCACGAATTACAGTATACCTCATGCTTTAGTTTATTGTTGCGATAGTTGTTATCTAAAGATTGGTTCGACGGCCTCGATTTTAGTCTATACAAGTTTCAATTTTTTATAAGTCTCAAATTTGATTAGCATGTTCATAGGAAACTCATCCTCGTACGTGCTCATTATTAGAAAATAAATAGGCCTAAGCTTGTTTGTAGCCGGGTTTAGGGTTTGTAGACACTACAACATGTCCCCGGCGACACGCGTCTCATGTCGCCGGGGAAAACTATCCCCGGGGACATGTCGTCGGGGAATGCTCCAAGGGGATTCATTCCCCGGATATTTGCCCCGGCGACAACGACGGGCATACACATTTTTCGGTCAACCAAAACCTCGGGTGTCAAAGATATTCCCCGGCAACATGTCGTCAGGGATAGTTTTGTCATTAATTAACTAAATTAACTAATTAATTAATTAATTAAATGGCGAAAAGTGTCCCCGGCGACATGTCGCCGGGGAATATTCTGTCAATAAATGACTAGTCAAATGGTATCCTGGCGTCATGTCGTCGGGGAATGTTTTGTAAAAGGTTGACTAGTCAACCATGGCCAGTCTTACCTCGGCTAATGTTTCACACTATCACCGGCGACATGTCGCCAAGGAAAAGTCTGCATGTTTTTTTACAGCGTGAATTGCAGCTGATTTCCAGGTTTTTCCCGGAATTTTCCCGAAAAAAACCTACCAATAAACAAACATGTATCTAGCAATATATAAACTACCCAAATACATTACAACTTGTACCAAAACACAAAATAATATCACGGATCAACGCATTTGTTATAAATAAGCTAAATACGTCCAAAATCCGAATAAACATGTTATAGTCTACAAAAAGGGCTTCCTAGCCACAAAACTTGCAATGTCCGCAAGATACAAGTCAACAAATATTTAGATAACATGTTCTAAAGGTACGATTCAACAAATGTTTATATACGGGTCGCCAATATATACTTCAAGAAACAAAATAGCATATACTTACCTATATATAAGATGTCATAACTATCCTCATCCCCGTCGGTATCCTCATCCTCGTCGGCGTCCTCATCCTCACCCGGCTCATCATCCCCGCCCCTGCCACTCCCGCTGCCACTACGACCTCATGTTGTGACTGAAGCTGCGTAAGCAGCTGGGACATCTTGTCGTCACTCCTCACCACCTTCATCATCATATTGATCTTTTTCCTTAGCTGCTTGTTTTCTTTTTTGACCTCATTGACATCGGCGGTGTGCGCGCATCGAGGCTCGGGTATAGTGAGGACGTCCCTGCCCTGTCCCGCCAAAAACCTACCAACACCGGGAATGTGCCCCCGCTGCTTGCCCTGGCAAACCATGGCTATGATCTCGTCGTCGGTGTAGGGCACACCCGTCGGTGTGATGGGGCCTAGATCCTAGAGCCTTAACATCTTCTCCTATGTAGTGATAAAAACACAAGATAGTTAATATATTAGTTGGGTTACTACATTATGTCTCGACAAGTTATTAAAGTGTGTGTTTTGAAACAATACTTACATATAGAAGTCGCTCCTCGTCCCGCAAGAATACACCATCAACAGTATGTGTATCAAAGTAGGTCTGGATCTGGGACGGGTACTCTCGAGTCTCGGAGCTCTCCATCTGTACATACATACGTATATAAGATGAAACAAATTAAAAACGACAAATCACAACCCACCAAAGCGTATAATGAGCTATATATATGTAAAATAAGTATAATGTTTATAACCTGCATATCTCGAAGGACAACAAGTGACCGGGATCCCTGTAGGCATATGACCATGCTCTTTGCCTGGTTTCGAGCATTTTGAACAGCTCAGGAAACGTTCTTAGGATCAAGCAAAAAGGCAATATGCGAATCCTAATCTACCGGGGAGATGTTTCGGGATGTCAGGATCTGATGGCTTCCACGTCAAGCATCCTGTCAGAATTAAGAACCCAATGCTCTTTCTTCAACGTCGACTTGTTGTCGGTGTAGATCTTGGCTAAACGCTGCTCGATGCCCTTGCTGATTTTTGGCCAAAGGTCGGATTGCATGTGGGGCGTCAAGTCAAACTGGGACTGCAATCATATATAACAAAGACAGACTTAGAGATATAATTTATATATTTATCTAAATTCGTTTATTTATTTATATCATATAAATAAATAAACAAATTTAGATAAATATACACAATTAAATAAATGAACACGATAATAAAATAACATAAAAGGATAATGAAATAACTGACCCTAATGTTTCCGATGACCTATGCCTTCCGCTCCGCCGGGATCTTGTGCCAAGAAGGGTAGTGCATCGGGAACTCCCTGACGATCTCCCCGAGGAGGTTACTCCAATGAGCTGCGTGGTCACCGAGAGGCATCAGCGTGCCTCTATCGCTGAACTCAAACAGGATCTTCTACGGGCCCTATTGATTCGTAATCCTCATTAACCCGAGGTTCTTGGTTTACCCGCGGGTATCGAGTCTGTCGGCTTTCCTGCCTTCCCTGTTAGGTTTTTGGGTTCCCTTGCCTAAAAATCAAGTGAGTGATAACGTCATAAAAATTCAAGAGAAGCAAATTCAATGTATCAAGTTTATGCTTATATTACAATAATCAAGAAATTCTTACCTAGGCAACCGGTGGATATCTGACGTGGAGGGGGCGATCATCACCGCCACCGTCACCTACATCTGCTGACATTTGTACAAGTACAATCAGAATAACATATAGAAATTCATGAATAAAATAATATTATTAGGAGTAAAGATATATTCGTAGGAGTAAAGGAGAAACACTGTCGAAATCATCTCAATTAGTAAACCAGTTATACGCATTCATATCCTAAATGAGACAAAACATTCAAAAAGCAGTCTCAAACAGGGGACTTTCCGAAATTAATTTCTAATAAATTAATTCCGGACGGGTTTTCTATAGGATGATTAAATTCAGACGGGGATTTTCCGAAATTAATCACTAAAATCCTAAAACATTCAATAAAACAAATACCAAATGCATATCCAAACGCAAATAACGAAACGCATATCCAAACGCAAATAACCAAAACGCACATTACAAACATACATTCAAATTCTATTATAATGAAAAAAAAACATACATGTATATCAACATAAGTTGTTGTTAAACAGCTTATCAGAATAAGTTGTTGTACAACAGCTTATTCTGATAAGTTGTTTAACAACAGTTTATTAGCATGAGTTGCTGTACAACAGCTTATGCATCTTATATAAACGGTTAATTAGCATAAATGGCTTATATAAACGGTTAATTAGTGACTCGTTATGTCAATTCAAACTAATACCAAATGCAATTCATAAACGGCTTATATTTCATTTCAATTCATAAACGGCTTATATTTCTTCTTCAAACTAATACCAAACGCAATTCATAGACAGCTTATATTTCATTTCAATTCATAAACGGCTTATATAAACGGCTTATATTTCTTATTCAAACTAATACCAAACGCAATTCATAAACGGCTTATATTTCATTTCAATTCAAACTAATACCACGAAAACACATATTACTAGCTATATATAACATACATTTCAATTCGCGACTTATATAACACAAAGTAATGACTATAAACATTCCCCGACGACATGTCCCCGGGGATACCAAAAGGATAAAAAAAAGTTAGAACATACCTTCGACTGTGGACTCGGCTCGTTCTCGCCCCTCGGCTCGTTCTCGGCTCGTTCCTGCCCCCTCGGTCTTGGCTATTGTCAACTGCCAAACAAAACAAAAAAATTAATTAACAAAAGTTTATAATTAACAACTTATTATACCTTATTAAGCTTGTTTAACCAAACCTTATTATAATTAACAAAAGAGAAAAGTGCAAATATGCTCCCTGTGGTTTGCAAAAATTGCAGACTTACTCCCCAACTTCACGAAAGTGCAGGTGACCTCCCCAGTTTGAAACTTTCATTGCACTCGTGCTCCCCTGCCAGGGAGTCACGAATGCAATGGGAATTGAAAAACTTCGTTTGCACAAAAATCGGCTCCCCCTTCCAGGGAGAAATGAATGCGACACAAGGTTTCGTTAGGGGAAACCGCTGGCACTATCCAGAAGTTGGGGAGCAAATCTGCAAATTTGAGAAACCACAGGGAGCATATTTGCAGATTTCTCTTAACAAAATTTAAAAAAATTACAAAAAAACCTTTGTTTAACCAAAAACGAAATCAAACACCACCAATAATTAGAGGGTAAGAAAAAGAAGTAGAAGAATTATCATTTAGAGGGTTAAGGAAAGAATTATGGTTTAGAGGAGAAGGAGGGTTCAATCGCCGTGTGTTCGTGTCAGTGGCGGTGGTGAGTGGTGGGTTCTGTGGTGAGTGATGGTGGGTTATGTGGTGGTGATGGTGAGTGGCACGGTGGTGGTGGGTTGTTTACCGGTGAGTTCTTGAGGACAATCGTCGGTGGTGTTTTTTTTGGGTGAATAACTTTTTGTCTAAGTCTTTTTGGTACCAGATATGCTTTTGTTGCTTTTTAAATCACCGGCGACATGTCGTCGGGGAAAGTGTCAAAGTTTTGTCGTTTAGTGATTTGGCGGGATAACGAAATTTTGGTGGGACGTGGCTCAGTTTATCCGCGACGACATGTCGTCAGGGATAGTATTTTACTAAATAATTTTTTTAACTATTATTTATATAATTTTTTATGAAAAATAACTATATAAATAATAGTTAAAACATATTTATATTTATATAAATAATTATATAAAAAATAATTTAATAAATAATAAAATATATATATTTTTATAAAATATATAATTATATATTTATAAATAATAATTATATAAATACTAAGAAAAAAACATTCCAGATTCTCGATTCGGTCCGTTCGGTCCGGTTACTTAGTCCGGTCCGTTCGGTCCAGTTCAACGGATGAGTCGAGATGTTATCGTTGTACATTAGATGTTTACCGGATGAGTCGATATGCTATCGTTGTACATTAGATGTTCAACGGATGAGTCGAGATGTTATCGTTGTACATTAGATGTTTACCGGATGAGTCGATATGCTATCGTTGTACATTAGATGTTCAACGGATGAGTCGATATGTTATCGTTGTACATTAGATGTTTACCGGATGAGTCGATATGTTATCGTTGTACATTAGATGTTTACCGGATGAGTCGATATGTTATCGTTGTACATTAAATGTTTACCGGATGAGTCGATATGCTATCGTTGTACATTGGATGTTCAACGAATGAGTCGAGTTGTTATCGTTGTACATTAGATGTTTACCGGATGAGTCGAGATAGTATCGTTGTACAATAGATGTTCAACGGATGAGTCGATATGTTATCGTTGTACATTAGATGTTTACCGGATGAGTCGATATGGTATCGTTGTACATTAGATGTTTACCAGATGAGTCGATATGCTATCGTTGTACATTAGATGTTTAACGGATGAGTCGAGATGTTATCGTTGTACATTAGATGTTTAACGGATGAGTCGAGATGTTATCGTTGTACATTAGATGTTCAACAAATGAGTCGATATTACATTAGATGTTCAACGGATGAGTCGAGATGTTATCGTTGTACATTATATGTTTACCGGATGAGTCGATATGTTATCGTTGTACATTAGATGTTCAACGGATGAGTCAAAATGTTATCGTTGTACATTAGATGTTCAACGGATGAGTCGAGATGTTATCGTTGTACATTAGATGTTTACCGGATGAGTCGATATGTTATCGTTGTACATTAGATGTTCAACGGATGAGTCGAGATGTTATCGTTGTACATTAGATGTTATCGTTGTACATAAATGTTCAAAAACAAATTGAAAGTCGATATTACATTAGATTTTCAACGTATGAGTCGATATGTTTTATCGTTGTACATTATAATTTTTCCGATGATTCGATATGTTATCCGTTTATACACAGATGTTCAACAGGATAAGTCAAAAATTTAACTGTTGTACATTAGATGTTCACAAAACGGATGAGGTCAAGATGTTATCGTTATAAGCATCAGATGTTATCGGACAATTCGATATTTTAATCGTATGTACATTAGATGTTTAAACGGATTATCCGAGTGTTATCGTGTACATTAGAAGATCAAACGAATGAGTTATATGCTATCGTTGAACATTATATATTTTCAACGGATGAGTCAAAAATGTTATCGATGTAACATTATATTTCAACGATGAGTCAAATGTTATCGTTGTACATTAGAACTTCAACTGATGAGTCGAAATGTTTAATCGTTGTACCTTAATGATTACCGGATGAGTCATATGTTACGTTTGTACATTAGATGTTCAACGGAGAGTCGATATGTTATCGTGTAACATTGATGTTTAAAACGAATGAGTCGAGATATTATCATTGTACATTAGATGTTCAACGGATGAGTCGATATGTTATCGTTGTACATTAGATGTTCAACGGATGAGTCGAAATATTATCGTTGTACATTAGATGTTCAACGGATGAGTCAAGATGTTATCGTTATATATTAGATGTTACACCCCCGGATAGTCGATATTTTATCAATTGTACATAGATGTCCAAAACGGATGAGTCCTAATATTATCGTTGTACATTAGATGTTCAACGAATGAGTCGATATGTTATCGTTGTACATTAGATGTTTAACGGATGAGTCGATATGTTATCGTTGTACATTAGATGTTCAACGGATGAGTCGATATGTTATCGTTGTACATTAGATGTTCAACGGATGAGTCGAGATGTTATCGTTGTACATTAGATGTTCAACGGATGAGTCGAGATGTTATCGTTGTACATTAGATGTTTACCGGATGAGTCGATATGTTATCGTTGTACATTAGATGTTCAACGGATGAGTCGATATGTTATCGTTGTACATTAGATGTTTAACGGATGAGTCGAGATGTTATCATTGTACATTAGATGTTCAACGGATGAGTCGATATGTTATCGTTGTACATTAGATGTTTAACGGATGAGTCGAAATGTTATCGTTGTACATTAGATGTTCAACGGATGAGTCAAGATGTTATCGTTGTATATTAGATGTTTACCGGATGAGTCGATATGTTATCATTGTACATTAGATGTTCAACGGATGAGTCTTAATATTATCGTTGGACATTAGATGTTCAACGGATGAGTCAAAATGTTATTGTTGTACATTAGATGTTCATCGGATGAGTCGAGATGTTATCGTTGTACATTAGATGTTCAACGGATGAGTCGAGATGTTATCGTTGTACATTAGATGTTAACGGATGAGTCGATATGTTATCGTTGTACATTAGATGTTTAATGGATGAGTCGATATGTTATCGTTGTACATTAGATGTTTACCGGATGAGTCGATATGCTATCGTTGTACATTAGATGTTCAACGGATGAGTCGAGATCCCCCGCCTAAAACTCTCGCCAAAAACTCCCGCCAAATACTCCTGCCAAAAACTCTTTTTTACCATAAAAGCAGATATTATCCTCACAACCACCAACAGATCACACACACTCTTACCATCACATCCACCAACATATCACACTATTATTATGAATATGGTGCCATATAAAGCTTTTGCATGCCATTGTGGAGCCGAAGATGTAGTTCTGCGAGAAACGTATAAACCTAAAACCCGTGGTAAACTATATTATGCATGTCCACTATCAAAGGTGAACAATCACATGTTTTTTATTTGTGTAATATACAAATAATATGGTTAGTTGTTAAAAATTGATTTCTTTACTCTTTAACAGCCTCGGGAAAATTACTTTGGATGTGAATTTTTTTATGGATAGAGGAACGAGTCCGTCTACTGATCAATTCTCATGGAGCTTCATCGACTCCAAGTTATTCTCCATGACCTTCAACGACTCCAATTTATTCTCCAGGAGCTTCAACGACTCCAAGTTATTCTCCAGGACCTTCCAAGCTATTCTTTGGGATCTTTAAAAAATGCAGAGTGCTCAAACTGCAAGCTCTCGCTTGGAATAATAAAGGTACTCGAGGCAACAGTGGAAATGTATATGCATCCGGAACAACACGCACTTAATTCAACTGCACCACTTCACGAAGTTTTCAATGACATGGGAAAACTTGGTTTGGAGTAGTTTGTCATTTAGAATGTAATTCGTATGTTTTAATGTTCGAATTTAACTATGTTTAAGTGTCTATTTGTAAGTCTCGTATGATTATCGGTCTAATATTTTAGCTATGTTTAAGTGTCTGTTTGTAAGTCTCGTATGTTTAAGTGTCTGTTTGTAAGTCTCGGATGTTTGTAAGTTTCGCTTGTGTTTCTACAGGTGGTATGTATAATATTTTAGCTAAATAAAGGTTTGTTTTATGTTACTTAAAAAAATATACAGTATCATGTTCACTTCTTTGTTAGTTTAAGTCCGCAGTAAAACGCGGTTCTTAAAGCGTAACAAACCTTAATAGCAGTTCTTAAATCGAACCGTACCGAACCGAATAAATAAACCGGACCAAGATACGAAATGTTTTTTTTATTAATTTTAATTTAATTATTTATTTATAAAATATATAGTAATTACTAATAATAACTATATATTTTATATTTTATAAATATATAATTACTAATAATAACTATATATTTCATACTAAATAAATAAAATCACAAAAACATACCCCGACGACATGTCGTCGGGGAATACTTGAGCGGGAACAGATCCCACCAAGTTTTCGATGCCTTTTTTGAGTCAACGAAAAGTCAATAAACGACTACACGTTTCCCCGGTGACATGTCGTCGAGGACATGTCGCCGGGGATACTGGGGTTATAGTTTGACTAAAAAGGTATTTTTCACACATTTGACTAAAAAGTCTTACAGAATAAGTGCCACGTCGGATCAAATTTTGTCGTTTAGTGGTGTTTCCCCGGCGACATATGTCGCCGGGGAAACATTCGCCGCCCGTTCTCTCTTTTCTTGTAGTGAGAGTTTTATATGTAGTGACCATTATAAATTGTGAATCAATAAAACATAATACCTACGGGTTTTCTATCATCTAACATGGCATTGAATCGAGTCTGATCCTCAGACGTAGGTGGCTATTAAGCCGCCTCCACTATACCACCCGTCAAACCTAACCACTACCCTTTATCTTTTTCAAAAAATTAAAAACAACAAACCTTAACCATGTAGAAGCCCCTCTCCTCAACGTCAGTTCAGTATCTAATTCGTTTAATTCTACCATTACCATTAACGATCTAACTGTTGCTATATCCAAAAGAAGAGTAAAAAAAGGAGTGTCACTAGTATTAGTTGGTGTGTGATCTACAGAAGAGGAAAAAAAAAGCATACATACATTGGTTTATCAGTTAGTGATTTTTAAATTTGAAGATTTGTCTTCGAATGTTGTCGAATTTCTTCAAAAACTAATTATGTTCAGTTTAATGTTTTTTTTTTGCATGTTTATGCTTGTTGCACTTTAAAGATCGGTCTCAACAATTTATTATGGCTTTAATTTTTTTTTATCCAATTAGACCTTTCGTGATTTATTATTGCTTTAAAGTCTTTAGTTTTTAATAGAATATGAGCTTTCGCGATTTCGCCGCTCAGATTTCGAGGAGTATTAGAAGATAAATAGGCTCAAGCCCGTTTGTAGCCGGGTTTAAGGTTTGTAGGGATCATATGTAGTCACTATTATAAATTGTGAATCAATAAAACATAATACCTACAAAATTTCTATCATCTAACACTCATGTTTCCTATGCTTGCATGTCAAGTATTCATGAATTTGCGAACATGACTCAATTCCAATGATGATTGACATATTACAGTAAAAGAATTGTTCGCACATTGTTAAATGATTGATATGTAGAAGTGAAAAAAGAAATCAAAGAATAAGTAGGAGATATACAAATGCTTTAAATCGATCGATCACTTATAATTTTGTTCATATGTTCATGAGGTCAAATAGTTGAATTTTTGTTCATAAACAAATCATGCATTATGCTTGGCTACCCATTGATTATAGTCCAAGTTTATCCTTGTGTACACATTTAATTACGAGTACAACATGCCTAATTCGTCCATGTCAAATTTCTCCTTTTCTTGAAAAGCAACAATTTTTTTTTAAGTACACAAATAAGAGAGTAAGAAATGTTTGAGCTTGTTGGGGTTTAGGGTGGAGGTTGTGATTGAGAGCTTTCAATCGCTATATCTGTTAGACAATGAAAACCTCGAATGTGTAATTTTATTATTAATCACTATTTATAGATTATAAAGACATGATACCCTTAACCCTAATGGGCTCTTAGCCCACAGACCGGGCTTGGGCCGACTAACTTAATCCATCTAATACTCTCTCGCAGTCCGAACGGCGAAATCGCGAAATCTTGAGACTGGAAAAGAAAACACGAAACATTAAAGCGAATTAAAAACTAATTTGCAGCAAGGAGTCTTCATATGGTAAAAGTAGTAACAAAAGCGTCACACACGAACACAATTAGTTGTTTAAGAAATCCGGCAAACAAATATTCAAACTAGAAAGTCACGAACCGATAAGCCTGGATAAACCAAAGTATTTTTTTGTACAGGATAACCCAAAGTATCTTTTTTTTTTTCATACGGGATAACCCAAAGTTTGCGGATAACCCAAAGTATCCTTTTTTCATACGGGATAAACCAAAGTATCTCGGGCCAGGATAAACTAAAGTATCCTACCAGAGAATAAACTAATGTATTCTCCACCAGAAAACAGAAAAAAAATATCTTTTTATGAAATAATGTATTTAGGCATGACCGCCTAGGAACTGTTTTATTTGTTTATTACTTGCTCTATCAAAGTGAAAGGGCAAAAGTAATGATAATGGACGGTGGATTAATGTGTGATTTGAATGTTGATGGCAGTATGCAAAGGAAAAAAATTATGTGATTAGAGATTTGGAGAGGATTGTGGTATTTGATAATTGAGATAGTTAGGGTTTGACGGGGTGGCGTAAGGGAGGCGACTCAACATAGCCACATCAGTCTGAGGTCAGACCTGCTCTGATACCATGTAAAATGCTAAAATAGTTTTATTGATTGAATGTCTTACATAATGAGATAGCATATGTATTTATACTAAATACATAGCTTTGATAATAAGCAACCTAAACCCTAAACCTAATGAACCACAAGCCCACAATCGGGCTTGAGCCAATGACTCGTCTAACACTCCCTCGCAGTTTGAACAAGAGTTTTCCAGACGGACAAACTTGATAGAATGTTGAAATCGCCTTATTCTTCTCTTCTTCTTTCTTTCTTCTCTTCTTCGTTGATCGTTTGTACGGAGATGGACTTGTATTTGAAAACATAATTGTATACTGCTTCACGGTTTTCTTTATTTTTAAGACGTTTTTTTTAAGTTATGGCTTACTTTGCCTTTATGGGGGAGTGGCAATTTGGTGGTCAACATTTGTTGTCAACAACAATGATCTTCGACAACGGAAACAATTAGACGAGGAAGAAAAAAATGGTTGATCGAATGCAACTCAACATATTTTGTGTGTTTTAACGGCTAGGGTTTAAGGTTTATGAATGGAATACGAAAATAAAATCCCAAATAAATAAAAACAATAAAGCGAAAAAAACAGGATCCCTCCGGATAACCGGCAAGTAGCCAATGACCGGAGGATAGCAATTGTTGTTGGTGGGGTTAAACCTAAAGCTCTGATACCATGTTAGACAATAAAAACCCCGTATGTGTAATTTTATTATTAACTACTATTTATAGATTATAAAGACATGATACCCTTAACCCTAATGGGCTTTAAACCCACAGACCGGGGTTGGGCCGACTAACTTAATCCATCTAATAATATCAACTCAACATTATCAAAATACATTTTTTTCTTATCATTTTACTCAACTTTCCATTAACCTCTTTTCCCTTACACTGTGTTCAAAGATTTCTTTTTTAAATGAAAGTGAAAACAAATGAAGTAAAGTGATTTTTTGTGGTGTTCTCAAAATTTTTGTAAGAATGAAAAGGAAAAGAAAGGGAAGAAAGTAAGAATGGTTTGTTATTTTATGGAGTGGTTTGTTAGGATGAAAGTGAAGTAAACCCCACCCTAAACATGCAATGACACATTTGTCCTCATATTTGCTTTTTTTACCTTTTTAAAGGGTATATTCGTAAATTATTATGTAACTTATTGACAACTTTTCTTATATATCTTTCTTTCTTCGTTTACTTAAAAACAAGAAATAAAATACTAATTTTCTTTCCTCATCTTCTCTCTTTTCCACTTTATTATGTAACTTATTGACAAATTTTCTTCTGTTTCTTTTCCTTCCCATTCAAATTTAACTCGAGAACAAAGCGTTAATTGTTTTCTTATTTTTTATCAGTTAAAAATACTCATAATACACACATAACCACCCCATAACAACCAATGACATAAACACTCTCTCCCCAAAATCAAAACTCTCTCTATTTTGATTCGGGACTCAAGTCCCGCTAGAGAACTTGTTTTAGTTTTTCATGCTATGAAGAGGTGGTGCTCTCGCAAAGAATAAATAAAATAGTGCTTCACGTGCCCTTTCCAGCTGACACACTTAATTTTTTACACATAACGATTAGATGTAGAGTATTGATAAAAAGTAGCTTATCAACCATGTGTTAACCGAAAGCTTATCAACCTTGTCAATCATCAGCCGAGATAACTACAAAAAAAATGATACTTTTGTCAATCATCAAGTGAACTAGGCATTTAATATATTTTTTTCTTTATATTTGTTTTTAATTATCTTTTACATATCTTGTATCCAAAACAAACGCAAGCAATTATTCTCATAACGATTCAAAGCAACCCATATTAACTAGTCTGGGTGATGGTGGTCACCACCACATTTTGGGTAAAAGGTTTGTCCGGTAAAATATATTATATCAAAAAAACGTTGAAGTACAAAGGATGTAGGTGGAGTCCTACATCTGAGCCTATTACCAAGCAAAACAAGAATGCATCATTTATGCTTAAAACCAAAACTACATAAGATTGACATGACAATCTCATGAACCAACTACCTCTATGCAAATATGACACAACCTATGAAGCAAAAGAAATTGACTTACAAGAAATGCAATAACCATAATAAACCATCAATCATTTTCGCTATAAGCATTCATATGCTCCACTTCCTCAACCTTCTGTCCCATGTCATCAAAATCCATATCATCCTTATCAAAGTAGTGAACCTTCGTTTCAAGAGAGAAAACTACATTTCTTTTAGGAGAGTCCGCCTTCCTACCCGACCAAATACAAGTCTTTCTAGGAGTTTTCTTGGGGGGGGGGGAGCCTCCATCTTCTTCCGTGTATAATCAACCAAGTCATCCATAGATTTCTCGTTATCTTCCTCAAGAGCAGAAAGAGGATTAGACACCGAAGTTCTAGTCGTCTTTTTTTGGTATACAGATTTAGGCATTTGTTGCTTAAGTAGATTATGATTACTTGCCGTCCCCTTTTTGCTACCAAAGGGACCTCGAAAATCATTCCTTTAGACATTTTAGAAACCATCATTAGATATTCCTCCATATTTTCTCAAATCAGCCATAACACGCTTAGGACACTGCACATCATCATGACAAAATACCATACAGGTTCCACATCTCGGGGCTCCCATTTATATTCCACCATAATAGTATGCATCATGACACCATTACCAATGGGGTCAGGAACTAAAATTACCATTGTGTTCTTAAGAGCTCGATCAGCCCTCGTATCAACCAAAGTTCGCGCATAATCCATAGCCCCCAAGTTTGCATACATGTGGCGGTAGTACATGAATCTAACATAATGAGGGTGCCAAGACAAGTGGCCATAACACTCAAACCATCAGCTGTAAATGCCGAAACAGGAACACCATGAAATTTGATCTAAACTAGAACACACGTAAGCTCCTTTTTTTCACCATAGAACTTGGAGTCCACTTCCTCAAGATAAATAGGACATTATGGATCAACCAAGGACCGTTCTCTAATACCCCTTCTAAACTAGCCATAGAAGAAAACCGAATGAAGATGAAACCTTGTTTGTCCCCCATCACTCGTGTAATACCATATTTTTTCTAAGAGTTTAATAAATAACGCTCCATTACCGAAAATGCCACTTTCTTCTAAAGAAAATATCCATATAGAGTATTTTAAACCTTCTTCTTACTAGATTCCTCGTGAAGAACGCTAGCAAACGAAGGTTTGTTGCCAAGAATGTTACCATCTATTTTTTTCGCCATCGTATCACCAGCCTCCATACCCACACCTGCTCTTAAACCCTCATCCATGTTACGAACCATGAACAAACCCTAATTCAACCAATGAAAACAACCCAGCAGAATCAAAAGAACAAAAGTAAGCCCTGACAAATTAGGGTTTATAAACACATTAAAGTAATCGGTTAATCCACCATAAATACGCAATCTATCATTATGACCTTGCATGAAAGTACGAAACATAAAATCAGCGAAACCCTAAAATAAAACGATAGAAACTTAGCCTAAAAACTTAGGACGATTACCGTTGTTATGGAACAAAGGATTAAAACGCAAGTTGTAATCCAGAAACCAAACAAAAATAAACGAATAGGCAGTTTAGGAGTCACGAATGATCAAATTTTTAAGGAGGGAGGCTGTTGTCATTTTCACCAAAGCCTCTTAGAGGTTTTTTCTGACTTTTTGGTCACCACCATATTCACACTAGCATGATATGATCCCCCTTCTCAACACATTTCTACCACCTTACCTCGTAATGATTACCACATTTCTTATCATTATAACTATATATTAAAGGGCGGTATATTAACGTTCACCACTCCTCGTAAGCATTTATTTCTTACATACCTATCTCTCTTATCCCACTTCACGCGCCTACTTTCTTTCTTGAGTCATATCTTCTTCTACATACAACCATTTCCTCACTCATCCCACTTCACTCGCCCACTTTCTTTCTTGGGTCATATTTTCTTTCACCTACAACCATTTCATTCACGCATATCTCTTTCTCACTTCATTTGCTCTTATCTAATTTTGATGGGGTTATATGTGATGTGCGGTTTATTGTGGTTTTGGTGTTTTGCATCTTTTCGGATGTTATATGATCGGATGTTGTCGGTAAGGTTTGTTATTATGTTTTTCTAAACATCATGTTTCTATGAACTGCATGCACTTTTGATCGGGTTTAATTTGATGTTTTTAAAGGTGATCTTATATTTACATGCAGATTTGATCGGGTTTAATTTTTGGGGTTTGTATGCATTCTGTTATATTATCGGGTTTGATTTTAGGGTTTTTTAAACATGATGTAATGTTGAACTGCATAGAGTTTTGATCAGGTTTGATTTTGGGGTTTTTTAAACATGATGTAATATTTACATGCAATTTTGATCGGGTTTGTTTTTTGGGGATTGTATACATTCTGTTATGTTATTTTTAATTAAAGTTGAATTTTGATCAGGTTTGATTTTGGGGTTTTTAAACATGATGTTATGTTGTGTTGTTATTGTTGTTTGCTTATCAGTTTATTTAAACTTTGGTATAGGCTTTTCGTTGTGGTGGTTCAAATTGACTCGTATCTTGGCAGGGCATTCCTAGATTGTGTTTGCAGCCATGGCGGGTTTCATTATTACCAGTGTTTTGGCAGGACATCAGTCGATTGTGTTTGCATCCATGTTATCTTGGCGGGGCATCACTTGATTGTGTTTGCAGCCATGTCGGGTCTGATTATAAATTGTGGCATCACTTAATTGTGTTCGAATGGTTTCAGTTCCTTTGTTGGTGATGATGGTTTTACTGCGTTTGAATGAATATGCAATCACAACAGGTTGCTGGAATGCTAATGTTGTTATTAACTCAGACTTTTGCGGGGCATCATGGCATCATGCTTGCAGCCATGTTGTGTTTGATGCGACTTTGTCCATTAGAGCAGCCGCATGTCTGAGCCAAACTATTTTCGTATTGGCCGTTATTCTTGCATTGTGGTAGTTGAAATAGACCCGTGTTTTGGCGGGGCATTACTTGATTGTGTTTGCCGCCATGTTAGGTTTGATTTTTTGTGGTTGTTGAAATTGACCCGTATCATTGCGGGGCATCACTTGATTGTGTTTGCAACCATATCGGGTTTTATTTATGTCGTACTATAGTGTTTGCAGCCATGTCAGTCATCCGATGAAAAACTATTGCATTTGCAGCCATGGTGGTGACCTACGAAAAAAAATGGGCGTGTAAAGTGGGATGAGTGAGCTAGCTAGGTGAAGAGATTATAGATTATGTTTGCAGCCATTGAGGGTTTCATTATTGTGGTTTTTAAAATTGACCCGTGTTTTAGCAGGGTATCACTCGGTTGTGTTTGCAGCCATGCTATCTTGTCGGGGCATCAATTGATTGTGTTTGCAGCCATGACTAGTTTCGTTATTATAGTAGTTGTTATAACTATATATTAGAGGGTGGTATTTGGTTATGCATCACGCTAGGTTGCTAGATTTTGAATTTTATAATTGGCTCAGATTTTGGCGTGGCAACACGACACCGTGTTTGCATCCATGTTGTATTATGCGAGGTAGATGAAGTAGGAAAGACACATAGGCAGTAAAGTGGAAAAGAAATCTGAATGAATGAAATGGTTGTAAGTGAAAGAAGATATGACTCATTGACACGTATCTTGGCGAGGCATCACTTAATTGTGTTTGTAGCCAATTCGGGTTAGATTTAGTTTACTAAGGCTTTGTTTGCCTTTTGATTATTTGGCGGTTGAAACCGAACTATATCTTAACTTGGCTATGTGTTGCAAAATACCTAAACGCAACATGAAATTTTCTAGAAATAGAATACGTTCATGGACTGTCTCTTAGGCCAACTGGTGTGTCACTCATGCTTTTCGTGTATACACACGTGTACCATTGGTGATACATCCGTTGGTCTCATAGATGTTTCGTATCTGTTTGGTAACCATGTCTTGAGAAAACATTGATGGTTGTAGTGACACCAGATGCCTTTTTTACCAGGCGGGCAATGATAAATTCATACAAGTATGCACACACTTTCGATATGTTATATGTGGGCATGGCAGCATGGAATGCTTGTAGTCACAGGTATTGAATTGTGAATTATTCTTTGCTTACTTACCCGAGCCTTCGTCTTATTTGTGTTCTTTCATTTGAGCACCAATGTGTCCATGTCAGAAGTCAACGAGGTGAGAATAAAATGGTTGTAGGTAGAAGAAGATATGACTCAAGAAAGGATGGGTGAGATAGGTATGTGAGCAATTAATGCTTACAGGGAGTGGTGAGGGGCCTTATACCGGAAATGATCTCTCTAATGTGAAAGGGGTTTGGGCATTATCGTGTGTGTTTAAATATAGGAAATGGTTTCTGGATTCAAACACTCTGGACAATTATTCAAGATTTTCAAAACTGATAGGTTGTGTCACTTTCGTTGTTCTCGAGTAATTGCCTAGAGTAGTTAGCGTAGGAGCTATATCCTGATTTAAATTATGAAAGTACACTTGCATGCGCTGTTTGTAGTTTGTGGGAGATTTAAACACTCTAGGTTGTTATTTGAGATTTTCGGAACTGACAAGTTGTGTTGCTTTCGTTATTCTCAAACAACTACCTAGAGTGGTTAGCCATCGCAGATCAGATTCCTCTTTGTTCGATGGTAACTATTAAAAGGCGGGCATTTGTTTGCACGTTTTTTAGGGAAGACTTATTTTTAGTAAAATCTGTGTGCCATACAAAGTATGAGGATTTCCGTATCTTCGCAAGGCGTTTATATTAATGCAGCCATGGCGGTCTTCCCGGCTATGTAAGTTACGACAGGTTGTTGTACAAGATTTGTTTCCTTTGTGTTTTTTATGGCTATGACGAATCTGAATATGTAGGCACGACGATGTGATTTGCTTGCAGCCACATTTATTGAACTGGGCCTTTTATAAAAAAGAATAATTGCATTTTATAAAAAAGAATAATTGCATTTTTGGTCCCTATGGTATGGCCAACTTGTAGGTTTGGGACCCTAACTTTTGAAATTGCAGTAAAGGTCCCTATTTTGAAGTTTTGGTTGCATGTTTGGTCCTTGACCCCAATTAAATGACTAAAATACCCTTCGTCAGGGACCAAACATGCAACCAAAATGAGGGTATTTTAGTCATTTAACTTTGGGTCAGGGACCAAACATGCAACCAAAACTTCAAAATAGAGACCTTCACTACAATTTTGAAAGTTAGGGTCCTAAACTTGAAATTTGGCAAAACCACAGGGACCAAAAATGTAATTTACCCATAAAAAAATCTTTGCCTCTTACCTGAGCTTTTAGTGCCAATTAAACAACTTTTCTGCATAGGCACACGTGACAGTGACAAATGCCATTAGGCCAGCTGGTGTGTTATTCATGTTCTTCGTGTAAACACACGTTAGCTGTGAGTAGCATATCACATGGTCTAACGCATGTTATATTGTTTTTGAGCCGCTGAATGAGTGTGTATAAATATTGGTGATATTGATTATAAACGCGATGATGAATTTAAACATGTTCAGTTAAGGCAACAATCGTCCGTATCTTGGCGAGGCAAACTATTAAGTTTGCAGCCATGGCGGATGCATCTGCTTTTTCTATTTATAATCTGTCTGAGCCTTTACGGTAATATGAATGCTTCTGCAATATAACATAAGTTGAAAAAATATTGTGTTCGTTAGTCTGATCGTTTAGAAGATTCGGGTACAATATCTACTTCAACGAATAATATAGACTTTCTTAGAATACGTTTTCAATTCGATGGTTGTATATCATTTGTTGACAACACAGGTCAGTCGCTTCTACTATACGCTTCCTTTAATGTTTTTTTTATATTCGCTATTTCTTATGTTTACGGATATTTTGCAGGTAGTGTTTCTGCTTCTTGTATTGTTACTGTTTCTGTTTTCGTTCCCGAGGATAATATGGGTATTTTTAATGTGCATACGACAAACACCAATAGACCGATCGTTGGCACGATAGGTTCGTTCAGGGGCTGAATTGGTACAGAGACTATAGTGTTAGTAGCCGATCGTGTACGAGTTAATGGAGTGCCAGGTCTGTTGTTTTACTCTTATATTTAGAGCTTGTTTCTTTCTCTATGTATCCATCTCTGTGGACCGCTCCTAATTTCATAGATGTAGGAATGGTCATCAGAATGTTATAAGGGTTTTGCACTGTTACGTGTGCTCGTATATAGAATATCACTTCTAATTCTACATACGTGAGAGTGATAAAACTCTTATCATGTAGTCGGATGCTACATTGTGCTTTCTAATCATTGTATTGTGAGCTGTTGTGGTGGT
>BQNB010055545.1:12363-36604 GCA_026074375.1 Tanacetum coccineum
ATTTCTTGATTAATTTGATTCCAACAGGCCCAAGAACAAAAGTGTGGACTTATGCTGTGAAACTTCTTCACAAATTTTGAAACAGTTCAAGGTTGAAGGGTTGTATGTTATTTGCACTATCGACATCATCAAGGAAGTCAACTACATACAGGTTTTGAAGGTTTGGGATATAATAGCCTTAGAGGAGATACCGAAACTCAAAAAACGACTCGAGAGCGTATATTCTGCATACACAAATGATTTTAATAATCGGTGTACAGAAAAATGTTTAGAGGGGTATGTTCCTTTGTTGTCTACTGAATCTTAGTTCTTAATAATCTTTGTTATATTATACATGCTTGAGTCCATTTTCGGTATATTTTTCAGGAACTTGGAAGTTCCAAGAAGTTGGCCTGCATCCTAAAAAATTATCATATTTCATTATTTAAGTGACTGTGAAGATGAAAGTGAAGTGAGTGTGAAGTCTAATGATGCTAGAAATTATGTTGAAAACTCAAAAGTAAGTGAAAGCTTATTGCTTATGAAGTTTTACTCGTTGTCACGTGGGGTCGTGAGCCATTTGCTTTCTGGTAAAAAAGTTGATCTTACCATGCAAGTCACTGATGAACAAATAGACATAATTTCATCTCGCAAAAGTTCATTTATAACTGGACGATCAGGAACCGGAAAAACTACTCTTCTGACAACGAAGTTGTTCCAACACGAACAAAAATTTCGCATTGATTCTGATGGGATTTATGAAGGAGAGAGTAGCCAGTTTAGGAGAGCTGAAGTTGTTAATGATCATTAAGATAGCAAAATGAGAGGTCTTCGTCAGCTTTTTGTGACCGTCAGGCCACACTTATGTTATGCTGTGAAACAAAATGTTTCCCACCTTACAAGGTGCACAAATACTCGTTTTTTGTCCCTTTTCAAATCTTCTATTGGCTTGTTCTGACTTTATGAATTTATGTCTTTAACAGTATTTCGAGTAATGGGAATTCAGTAGCAGGGATCAATCTTGATGATACATATGTCGTTACATCATAATTTAATGATATTCCAGACAAATTAACTAACATCCCTGGAAAAAGTTACCCTCTCATTATAACATTTCAAAAGTTTCTGATGATGCTGGATGGTACATTGGGGAACTCGTTCTTTAAGAGATTTCTTGAGGCGAGAGAAGGTTATCATGGCAACATTATAAGTTCAAGATTTGTTGCATTGCAAACATTAATAAGATTAAGGGATGTTACATTTGATAGATTTTGTTTAGTTTATTGGCCCCACTTTAACTCAGATATTACAAAGAATCTTGATTGTTCCAGAGTTTTCACCGAGATTATTTCTCATATAAAAGGAGGCTTGCAAGCATGGGAATGCATTGATGGAAGATTAAGCTACGAGCGTTACTCTTTATTGGCCGAAAGTCGTTCTTCCACTTTAACAAAAGAGAAAAGAGACATGGTTTACAAACTCTTTCAAACCTATGAAAAGATGAAGGCTGCGCGTGGAGAGTTCGATTTGGGAGATTTGGTAAATGACATTCATTGTAGGCTTAAAAATGGGAAATATAGAGGTGATCAAATGGATTTTGTGTACATCAATGAAGTGCAAGATCTTAGTATGAGGCAAATTTCTCTTTTCAAATATATTTCCCAAAATGTTGATGAGGGCTTTATATTTGCGGGTGATACCGCACAAACAATTGCAAGAGGGATTGACTTTAGGTTTCAAGAAATACGATATATGTTCTATAAGGAGTTCTTAAGCTCTATATCATATGGAAAACGTGAAAAAGTCTTTTATCTAAGATTTCTCAGTTAAAACAGAACTTTAGAACTTATGCTGGTGTGCTCGATTTAGCTCAGAGTGTCATTGACATTTTATACTATTACTTTGTTCACTCAATTGATAATCTAGAGCCTAAAACTAGTCTTATTTCTGGAGAAGCTCCTGTTCTACTGGAATTTGATAACGACAAAAATGCAATTGTAACAATCTTTGGTGGCAGTGAAAGTAGTGGAGAAGTTGTGGGGTTTGATGCTAAACAAGTCATATTGGTACGTGATGAACGTGGAAAGACTAAAATTTGTGAATAAGTTGGAAGACAAGCTCTTGTTCTCACTATACTGGAGTGTAAGGGACTTGAGTTTCACATAAGTGACTTAATCATATTCTGTTAAAAACTTTTGTCATAAAAAAATTATTGAAAAACTTGTTTTCTTTCTAATTTTAGGACGTATTGTTGTACAACTTTTTTAGGACATCCCCTTTGAAAGACCATTGGAGAGTTATATACGGATACATAAAGAAATATGACTAGCTCGATGAGAAACTTCCTCAATCTTTCTTGACATTTACCGAGGCAAGACATGGTGTTTTATGTTTCGAACTGAAACAGTTATATGTGGCTATTACTCGAACAAGGCAAAGGCTATGGATATGTGAGAACAAAGAGGAGCTCTCAAAGCCAATGTTTAACTACTGGAAAATGAGGGGACTTGTTCAAATCAAAAAGTTGGATGATTCAGTGGCACAGGCTATGTGGGTTGTTAGTAGCCCTTAGGAGTGGCGGGAGCGCGGTAAAAAGGTTAATTTTTTTGTATCTATTACTGCTGTAGTTTTCTTATGATTTACTTTTATTACATTATTTGACATATCCAACATATGTTTCAGTTTTTGAATGAGAATAATTTTGTGATGGCAACAATGAGTTTTGAGAGAGCCAGAAACACGATGTGGGAAAAACTGGCCAAAGCCTCTGGTCTGAGAGCATCTACTGATCAAATGCGGGGAACAAATCATGAAGCTTTCAAAAGTTATGTTAAAGAAGCAGCATCAATATTCAAGTCTATTGGGAAACTAGAGTCTGCAGCTTCATGTTATTGTGATTTAGGGGAGTACGAAAGAGCTGGTAAAACATAGATCCTTGTTTGTAGATTTTTGGATTTGGGTTGTGTTTGATCTCACACGGGTCAAACAAAAGGAATTAATTAACAGGGGAATGGGTAAAATAAGTTATTTTAAAGAAATTAGTGAAAGGTGAACGGGTCTATAAAAAGGAATTAACTAAAATGGAGGGTCAAACTGTTTGACAATTGCCTAAGTTTGATTTTAAAGAAATTACTCAAAATTTGCCACTCTTAAGTTAAATTGTTGTGTTGTGTAGGAAAAATCTATTTGTCCAAATGTGGAAAGATTGATGCAGCAGCAGAGTGTTTCACTCTATCAAGCTGTTATAGTGATGCTGCGGAAGATTACGCCAAGGGAGATATGTTTTAAAACTGTCTTTTGGTGTGCATAAAAGGGAAACTTTTTGATAAAGGCATGCAGTGTATTGAATACTAGAAAGAACATGTTAATGTCAGAAGTAGGGAAATACGAAAATTTGAGCAAATTTTTTTAGAAAATGGTGCTCTTAGTTACCATCAGCATAATGATCCTAAATCCATGATGAAATTTGTCAGAGCATTTTGTTCGATGAATTCCAAACGTGTATTCTTAAGGTCTTTAGGCCGCCGTGATGACCTTTTATCATTGGAAGAAGAATCAGGCCATTTTCTTGAAGCTGCTGAGCAGGCAAGGTTATTAGGTGATGTTTTGAAAGAAGCTGATCTTTTAGAGAAGGCTAGACACTTTAAGAAGGCAGCGTTTCTGGTACTTTGGTATGTACTTCTTAACTCATTATGGGGAAATGGAAACAAAGGTTGGCCACTAAAGCAGTTTCCTCATAAGGAAGAACTTTGTAATAAAGTAAAGTGGCTTGCAAAACAGGATTCTGACAAGTTCTATGATTTTGTTTGTAATGAGATTAATCTACTCTCTGATCAGTGTAGTAGTTTGATTGAACTGAAAAAATATTTAGACGCTTCCCGGAAAAACAAGAGCCTAAGGGGAGATATTTTGTCGACTAGGAAAATTTTTTGATGCTCATTTTTCATCTACAGTTCTTAGGAAAGTATGAGTGGGAGGACAAGTTACCCGTTGACATAATAAAGCACTGTGAGAAATGATTGTCTTAGAACACGGGGTTTCTGTTAGATCGTTGTTTATTATTGAATTTGTGGAAGGAAGATGTTGTGGTAATTTTCACATCGTAGATCGAAAAAAAACACGGAAGGTCTATGTGATTTCATTTTTTTATTGTGGGGCGAGGAAACATCATGCAGATGGTTTAGTTTAATGTAACACTTTATGTTGTTTATAATAAAGAATCATTCTTGTTAATCTTGTTGAAATCGATCCTGGATATTAATAAACACATGTGTATCAGTTGTAAGGGTCTTCGTAGGGACGGGGAGTTTCTAGCTATGGATGTTACGGATTTAGTGCCAGCTATTCGGTCTTATTGGGAGTCGTAATTACTTTCTTACTTGAAACTCTTGAAGGTCTCTACCAGTTAAAGTCAAACGTTCGGATTTTCACCAAGGCGTATCTCTTCTTCACATTGATGACGTTTCCAACTTTCTGTACAGCTGCAAGTATTTTAATCTCACTCCCCCTTTCGACAAGTTGGCGCAAAGTTCTATGAAAAAATCCAGTGAAGGTTATTTTGATCTTATGTTTCTGTTAGACTAGCGAAAATCAATGTCTGAGGACTTGATTTATTTAAGAACGACTAATCAGCCTGTCAACATGCTTAATGCGATTATTCTTCTATTTGTTGCCAAAGGTGACCTCGACTATTGGACAATCGGGAGGGTGATAATGACATGTCTTGGTTTTAGAACATCTCTATCAGTTTATGAGATTATGATTAAAAATCTTGAATCAAAACCTATGTGGAAGTTATTTGTTGGAAAACTTAGGGATGTTGGCTTTAGAGAGGATCTTGTTCTTCTCGAATTCATGCTTGCTCTGAAAGATGCTTTAAGAGCCGGCTGGTCAGAGTTTGGCAACATTTCACCAGACAGTTTTGTGCGTCTTTTTGATTGTCTTCTTTTTGTGGCATCTTGGCTATGTCAATCCTTTTACACTGCTAAGTCTTCTTTTGCTGGATGGTTTACACATCTTCACTCTACTGCTACCCCAACTAAATTGAGCCCAAAACCGGAAATTTTAAAGCGTATTATAAGCACTTTTGTTGAAATAGTCCAAAAAATCCTCTATGAGAGAAAACGTACTTTCCTTTGGTGTAGATTATCAAGTGATGATCGCTCATTTTATTATAAACTTTTAGCATTGAAGCTAGTTATGATGTTGGCTTTAGTTCTTCTGGAAGAACCGGATGACTCAAAAGTACTACTTGATTTGCTAACGGGTAGAAGTAATATTGCGGATTTGCTTCCACAAAAGTTTGTTTCCAGTCTTCTAAGGAGAAGAAAAGGTCGTTCTTAAATCCAGAAGTGGTTGCAGAAGCCTTTATGAGTGTAAAGGATCCTCTCGTGATTGCATGTCGGGGAGATTTGATTCCTAATATACATGCTCCTTGTGCTATATTTGTGGACCTTAACAAATCTAAAGAGGAGATAATGCGCGTGTTGTTTCTAAGGAAGAATACACATAGTGTCAACTCTTCTCACAATGTTGATGTTGGGACAATTCTTGAGCCACCATCTCGGGTGAATGATAACATTGACATAAATCCAATGAATAACTGCAAAGGGGAAGTGGAAATCAAAAGGAAAGCTCCTAAAGAAATATCTGAATCTAAAATGTGAAGGGAGATTGTCTAAGCTTATTTGTACCTGAATCTAAAATGAAGGTAAGTGCTCTGCGGTTCTTTTAGTTTTATCATCATTTCTCTATGATTGCTTCTAATTTATATGTCTTGTTTTCAGATAGAAGAATTGAACAATATGATGAACGCATTAGCTAGTATCACCGGACAAGATATAAGACTTGAATCTAATCAAAGGTTAGATGGTTTCTTGAAGGGATATGTCAGCCAAGAACCTAAGGCTGCGCAAATGGTATTGTCAGAGTGCAGCGGCAGCAGCAGCACAACTGAAGTTGAACAAACATGTGATGATGAACTCGTTGAAGCATCTTTAGAAAGTCGTAGTAGTGATAGTAGCACTCTGGATGCTAAAAACAAGATTGCGAAGGGTAACAAAAAAAGGAAGAAGGGTAAACACATCAAAGGTAAAAAGAAATGACGATATATATAGGATAGATTAGTAGTTATCATTACATGATAGACGTTATCTTATAGGTCAGAGAATCATAGTGCTGTAAGCTTTTCGGTTATCCTTTTGAGAACAGTTCTGATTTCAATCTCGTCACGAAAAAACTCTAACTGGTTATCTATTTTGAATCAAATTTAAAAGATGTTTAATGTTGCCATCTCTTGCGTTTATAAGCTGTTAAGTTTGTGTTAAATGTATCTTATGGGTCACATTTATATGGTGTAAAGATATAAAAAATAAAAAGAAAAAAAAGAGCTTGAGATGTACGCATGAAGCCTACATGATAACACAAGGTGGTCAACAGTTGCCTAGTCCTAATTAACTCAAGATCAAGAAAGTTAAGCTAGCACCATGATCAAGCTAACGATGAAGGCCATGCTTCATGACAGCTTAATTCGTCAACATATAAGTACATTTGATGTCTAATGTGGTATATATATCAAAGGTCGTACAGCACAAGCATAAACAAGAACACAACACCAGGTATGTTGCCTAACACGCGGGATTTTATTAATGAAGAAACTATCTCAAAACTTCATTCGGTACAATGTGAATCCCTACCCTTCACGGTATATATAGACTAATCAATACGTATTAGACTATAACTAGGATTACATTTATTCTATTCTAAAACACATAATGCTAATAGAATAGGTTTACTTTGGACTAGTTGGACTTGCACTCCAACTATGACTATTGATAACTGGCAACACGCATAAGCCATATCCAAATATCAAATTCGCCAACAATCACCCCCTGAATTTGTGAGTCGAAGAGGGTAAATCTTGCACACTAAGTAACGATCTCATCTCCTTGAACCTTATGCGCACCAAGGCCTTCGTTAACACGTCGGCTCTTTGGTTCTCTCCGGATACATGCTCCACAATTACCTGGTCATTCTCTGTAACTTCCGCCAATATCTTCCTTAGCCAAATTGCTTAACACGCAGCTGCAGTGGCTGCCATGAACTCAGCTTCACACAAAGATAACGCCGCAGTAGTTTCCTTATGTGAGCACCATGTAATGGTTGATGTACCGAGAAAACATGTCCATTAGTACTTCGTCCATCATCACTATCAACATTATGACTGCTATAACCCACCAGTCTCATGTCATTACCCCGCTTGTATTCAATTCTAAACACCTTTAAGATAGCATAGGATTTGCTTAATAGCACGAGCATGTGATTCTCTTGGACTTTGCATATATGGACTAACCACACCAATCGCGTAAGTCAAATCTGGACGAGTGTGCAAGAGGTAACACAAGCAACCCACCACTTTTCGATATTAGGTAGCTTCAACTTCTGGTTCATCCTCAGCTTTTAACAACTTGAGTCCCGGTTCCATTAGACATAAAGCTGGTTTGCAATCTTCCATACCAGCTTCTTTTAAGATCTTCATTGCATATCTATCTTGCTTGATCTCCACGTAATCCTTTTCTTGTGAGACTTCAATACTTAAGTAATAAGTTAACTCACTAAGATCCGATATTTCAAATTGAGATGACATTATCTTTTTTAACTCATTTATGAGATCCAAGCTTGTCCCAGTCACGAATAAATCATCCACATTAACCGCAACAATGATAAATTCTCCATTTGGCACCTTTCGATACATCGCCTTTTTGTGTACGCATTGTAGAAAACCCATCTCTTTTAAATTACTATCGAGCTTCTTTTGATCACCATTTAGAAAAGCCGTTTTCACATCCAAGTGATGAATCTTCCATCATTTCCTGGCCGCGAGAGCAATCAATAGTCGTATGGTCTCGAGTCGAACTGACAGGTTAGACGTATCATCGCTTCCAGAATTATCTTCTTCACTTTTTGGGTTGGTCTCGTGAACAGGGCTGTGAACACTAACCGAGTTCGCCTCTTCGTCTACAACCTGATTAGTAACACTTTCGTGTATATCATTGCATAAAACAGTAAAAGAACCTGATTCCTGTCCCACTTCATTTGTATCTTCTTTACTAACTTTTAGTTGAGTTTTATAAAGGCGATTTGCACTACGCAGGACCTTTATAAGTAAACTTCCCCAACTATCTCGCATGGTTAAGAAATTATCTCGGATATTAATATCATAACCGGATATTATCGCTTGTCCGAGACTTATCACATTACATCAAAGAGCGGGAATATAATAGACATCTTTTAATAATTTTTGTTCTCCGTTTTTACCTTGGAACAAAATCAAGCCTTTTCCCTTTATGCTAACACACGAACCATCTTCGTACCTAACACGTCCACTAATATTTTCATTTAATTCAGAAAAGTAAGAGTAATCACCTGTCATGTGATTACATGTACCGTTGTCAAAGTACCATACATCATCTTCATCGGTATTTGACTCGCTCATTGGCGGAGTGTACTTTTCTTCATTCATGAAAATCATTTCTTGAATATGGTTCATCATAAAAAAAATACCTTCCTCATGATACACACCTTTCTCTTGTGTCTCATTAAGGTTAACTTCATGGTTTCGGTTGCGTTCAAGGAATTTTGAAACAAAGTGTCCGTACTGATCACAACGGTAACATTGTATATGTGAGAGGTCACGTTTCTCATGTTGTTTACCCTTTTGTTCATTATCTTCATAGTTTTTCGAGGAGTCACGTTGACCTTAGTTTTGCGAGTTGCCCTGACCATGTCCTTGACCTCGACCTCATCCACGACCTCGAGAGTATGAGCCACGTCCTCTTCCTCTGCTTGAGTCATTATTCCCGTTTTAATATTTAGTCCTAGCATAAAGCAAGTTCTCTTGAGCGTCGTTTGCTTTATCTTCTTCTTCTTTGACTCTTTCTTCATACACTTTCAATCGACCAACAACATCCTCAAACCATGTTGTTTTAAGGTCTAAAACCTGCTCTAGGGATGCCACGATATGGACAAACCATCTAGGAAGACTTGTGAGAAACTTCTTTACCAACTTGTGTTTCGACATGACTTCTCCAAGCATGGCTGACTTAGAAGCAATACCTAAAAACTTCGTGGCATAGGCATCTATAGTATCATTATCTGACATCTTCATATTCTCGAACTCTGTAATTAGGGTTTGAAGCCACCCTTCCTTCACATGATCAGCCCCTAAGTTATGAGTTTTTATAGCTTCCCGTATCTCCTTCCCGGTTTTCAAATTCCCGATTTGTAATACCAAATCTTCTGGAATCGATTGAAACAATAAGCCTTTAACTATATTGTTTTTCTTGGCATCGTCTGAGCCCAGATCTACCACATCCCATACTTTATGAATTCTAAGAAGAACTTCCATACGCATCCTCTATATGGTATAGTTTGTTGATGTTAGCAACGGACATTGAAACGTCAAAGTATTATTCTTTACGGGCGGTTGTTAGCTTTCACGCACCACCATCCTTATCCTTTGTTTAGACCGAGAATAGGTTTGCAATGGGGATTTATCCAACCCTTTACACGCCTTGGATTTATTCTTGGTTCGTGTTGAGTACGCGTAGGCCTATCAACAGTTACCCGTATTATCCTACTAAAACCCAACTAAAACAAACAAGACAATCCACAGCTTAAAACTATTTCCAACTTGTTTGTCCAAGAATTTAAACAAAGTCTATGATCTTTTAAACACACGGATTAGTCCACAACAAATATATCAGACCTCATTCTAAATCACATAGCCCGACTTAAGCCCACAGATTCACAGGTTTTCAGTCGACTATTTATTAGAGATTCTTAACCCTACTTCATGTATAACCCCTAAATCACATGTTATAATTCACGATTCACTGTCTGATCAAAACACACGTCTAACCACAAGGTCACATTTAGATTCGATTACTTTTTATGTTTCTGTAACCCTAAAATGTAGTTACACAAGTCGCCTACTTCTTCTCCTAAACCACAAATTCACAAGTTAGGAGCTATTGTTGTCGGCTGTGTTTGTAACCCTAAGACTCATCAACAAATCACCAATAAGTAACATGAAGCTCTGATACCAATTGTAGTATATCAGAGGTCGTACAGCAAAAGCATAAACAAGAACACAACACCAGGTACGCTGCCTAACACGCATGATTTTATTAATGAAGAAACTATCTCAAAACTTCATTCAGTACAATGTGAATCCCTACCCTTCACGGTATACATAGAATGATCAATACGTATTAGACTATAACTAGGATTACATTTATTCTATTCTAAAACACATAATGCTAATAGAATATGTTTACTTTAAACTAGTTAGACTTGCACTCCAACTATGACATTTGATATCTGGCAACACGCATAAGCCATATCCAAAAAATCGCCAAAATCTAATGAAGGTATAATGATATAATCATACATCTCTAAACCAAGAGAATGCTATAATCATACATCTTTAAACCAAGATAATACTCGGTTCGTGAGGCTCGCTAACTTTATTGAGCTTCATTTAATTCACACTTTTACCCTTGTATATACATGATTCACATATTTTTTTTTGTAAAATCGAGGCGAGTTGAGCTTGATATGTCGATTTTCATTGAGTTTGAGCTTGAAAATAAAAATAATTAAGCTTGAGTTTTAGATGATGAGTCGAGCTTGAGCTTGACATATAAAGCTCGGTCAAGTTCGAGTCAAGTTTCGAGCTCGAGTTTTAGTATTCGAGTTAAGATCGAGCTTGGTAGTACTTGGCTCGCTTATACCCCTCCTCATAACTAGATCACCATTGCAATATGGTTATAACACGTGAAAATGAACGGGGCATACTAGGCTTAACGCGCGATGTAGTCGAGGTAGAATGTGTGATCCCCTTATCAATTACGTCAACTCTTATAAGTTTAGCATAATTTTTAGAAAATATAAAGAAAAAAGTTGATAATGATGTGTGGGTGAGTTGTTAATGGGTATTTTTGCATCTAACAAGCACAAGGTCAAGGTTTCAATGCTTGACACCATATAGCCATAACCACTGAGTGAGTTATGTATGCCACCTACATCATATAGATGCAACCGATATGGGTTACCAGTTATTATCTTTTGCATGTAAGAAAGAAAAAAGTTTATAGATATATCCATTTAATCTTTTTCAAATCAAGAACATTATATATTTCTTTTCTAGTTAATGCGTGAAGAGGTATTTTGGCGTGTTAGAGGCCTAGGTATGATAACGCCTCCACCGGCGTTATGTTGAGGTGTAGCCGCATTAAGCAGCGTTACCATACCGGCATAGGCAAAAAGCCAACGCCGTTGGGATTTGAGTTACCCCATCAACGTGGGTTGCAACGCATTCTCTCTTCTTTTCTTTTTTTACCTTTTTAATGTGTTTTTGGTGTGTGTATTGTTGAGTGTGTGTGTTAACAGTGTGTATCTTTTTACCGTGTGTGCTTTTTAGTATGTGTTTTTACAGTTTTTTTGGTGTGTGTATATCTTGAGGAAGAAGACAATGGGTGAGGGTGATCCAAAATGGAAAAAGTGTGGAAAATAGACTCATTTAGGTGTGTGTATATCATGAGCTGCGTTTTTTTATATGGTTAATTCCATTTATGCCCCATCCCTCTTAGGTTGATTCTAAGATTACCCTCATTGCCCTCAAATTATTATGCGACTGTATGCGACTTATGTGACTTGATTAAAAAATTAAAAAGTGTACTTTTTGTCTAATGATTGCAAGTACTAATGTGTAAGTAAAAAGTACAAAGTATCATATATGTGTAAGGTATTATTTTTATGTGACTTTGACTATGACTTTTATGCGACTTGTAATTTTATATTTTTTTTAATACAAATAGTAAAAAAATTTCTTTTATCCTAATAAAAACTTATGCAACTTGTACTCTTTTTATGCGACTCAGTAAGTGAAATAGTAATTTATTTTTTTGACTTTTAATAAAATGTTTGACATTTATTGAAAAGTAAAACATTAATATTTACTAAAATGTAAAACATTTACCGTTTTAAAAAACACACACACACACACAAACGCTCCCTTACAGTAAAACCCTAACCCCTAAATTCTACTAACAACCTAATCCCCAAATCAAAGGTGAAAGTCCTAATATAATGTCTATATGGAGTATAACATTTATCAAACACTGAATAACACAAGTAATAACTTTTTAATCGTGTAATGCTTTATTGATAAGAATCAAAGTATTACAATGTGCTATGGATCGCACAAATTGAATGACAATGTAAGATTACCCTTTAAACAAGTAAACTTGATTGATGAATCAAGTTTACAAGCGAACTTATCTAGACAACTTATTGAGACAGCTGACCTCTGTTAAGTTCGAAAGTAGTAAATGCAATAATAACAACAATTAAAGTGATAGCATTTACTCCTTACAACATTCTCTATTTATACTAATATGAGGTTGCATCCTTAGTAGGGGTAGTTGCAATGTGTCAAGAATCTAGTGGAGGACGTACGAGGTATTTAATGCACGTCCAATCTTAGAAACTACATGCCCATACTTTAGTGAATAGTTCTGCCAACTGTTTACTACTTTTATCAACTTCGTACTTGGTACAGGCTTTAACTTAAATACCCTTTTATCCTGTCATGACAAGTTATTAGACTTTCTCGCCTGAACAACTTAAGCTCAGCTTGTTCTTCTTCAAAGGGAAACAGGATATTCAAAGTATTGCCACCTCTGACTTTCCTTAGAACCTCATTGTATTCCTTCTACATACCAGCTGTTATCCATCCTAGCTGACGAGTATGTCTTCAAGTAATCTTCGACTTCCTTGACGATGTCTTTGACTTGAATACGTCTAAAGTTGCTCTTTGAGGCTTTGCACTCAGAGGGTCCTTTCATTACCTCTGAGTCTATCACTCAGAGGTTCTTCAATACTTAGCCTAATTTATGTTTAAATCTAGACAAAGATCATTGGGCTCTGAATTGGCCTAACAATCTCCCCCTATTTAAATATAAATTAAGCTAAGTAAATAAATTAAGGTAAGTGAGACATAGCTTCTTCTTACACGTAATTAAACAGAGAATTAAACAAAAATAACTTCAATTATTCATTATACATATTGTCCCATGCCATCTAAGTTATCTTTTACAATTTCATTGGCTTTAGTTACATCATTCCTAGATTCTATTTCCAGCTCCAATAACTTGTATACTTCCTCAACCTCTAGAGTATCCCTGATGATTGAATCATGAAGTCTGACCAATTGTGCAATGGTGGCAAGATGGAACTCTAATACTCTTTGGAAGGCCATGTCAAAGTTACCATTGTAGTAGAGTATGCCCTCTTCTGGTTCTTTGATGACAATACCTTTTCTACCTTCTACACCTAGGGGAGGAATTAGGTTTCTCTGCATTCCATCCATCACTATGTTTTCTTTGACAAAAACCTCTGCAGGTATTTCAGTTCTTTTCCTCTTCTTTTCTTCAGCAGGTTTTCCAAAGTGTGCAAGTTCAGGTGGTGGTGAAAGTCCTAGCTTCTTTGCCTGTGAAATGACCTAGTCAAATTTAGCTCTGAGGCTTTGAAGAGGCAGATCATTTGACTTGCTTGCAGTCTTGGATGCCAGGACTTGGACTTCGAGCCATTCACTGAATCCTAGAGTCTTTAGTCTGAATTTCTTATGAACCTTGACATTTAATAGATCATGATCTCTGGTGATTCTCATGGTAGCATCATGAGAAGAGATGTACAACACCTCGTGTTTTAGGGTCATTTACGACGTCAATAAATTCACTATGTATTTTTAGTATTGTACGCGTTTGCTTTTAAATCGTAAAAGTTAAGTTAAATTGCATAAGCTAAAAATTATCATTCAACGTAAATGGGCATAAAACAATTAAATGTTTATATCAAGCAAGTGTTAAGTAATTATTGTGAGAATAATTATTAACTTGGTTCATTGTATTTTTATTGGTTGTGTAAAGTGTTTACGTTTCGCGATAAAATACGTTTAGGCATACCCGGAACCACCAAAACTTTTTTACGCTTCAACAAATACCCACAATTGTACCCAATACCCAAAATTTACTAAATATCATCATATATATGATACTATGGCCGGATTTGGTGTGATAAACCAAGAGAAATATCACAAAATCTTGCAACTTGCTATGTACATTCAACAACTAATTAAACCTTAAGACTTTTACAAGAAAAGACCATGCCTTGACCATAAGACTTCCCATGAATTACTCATCTTTTCTTGGACTTCTTATACCATATTTGACTAGTCCTTGTATCATATAAGTCTTGCACTAGGAAAGATAACATACACTTATCATTTTCATAGTGAAAACACTCTCTTTTCTCTCTTTTCCTCCTCCAACCCACGGCTCAACTCAATAACATATCAAATCCATACATAATTTTAATTGTAACATTTACACACATTCCTACATGATATCTAAGATAACCTAAGGTAATTTGAAGGTTTGGTTTAAGGTTTACAAGGGTTAATTAATCAAAAAGCAAGATTAGGGTTTCATTGGTTTTTAGGGTTTTCAAGTCTTGCAAGTTTGGATTTGGTTGCTAAACAAGGGTTTAGCTCTTTTTGTTCATCACCACACATCATATTAAGGTCATCTAAAACTCTTTATGTCTTTACATTTATCATTTTATGTATATATAAGATCTATGTAGTTAATCACCATTTAGGAAATGTTTTAAAATGTAAAATGGACTTTTTACTTGTGATCATGCTTTGATAAACTTTTTCACATGTTATGTGGATGTTAATAGTATGTCATAATAGAAATATAAGTATTGTATCATGTTGGTTTAAGTGTAAAAAGTGTAAGTATAAACTAGTAAGTAAAAGTTACTTAAGAAAGTTTATGATTTAAGAGCATTGTTAAGGACTTGTGATTCTTAGAAATTTTTGGACAATGATGGACTTAATAATTAGGGACCCTAAGGAATGTAAGGGACATGTGTTGATAAGTATTCGTAATGGACATGTAACAAAGTTTGTTAGCTTAAAAGTTTTAAAAAAAACAAGCCTAAACAGTTTTTAAAGAAAACTTCAGAACTTGGCTGTTTTTAGAATCGGAATTTAATTGTTTATTTTATATTTGTTATAAATACACATCTCATAAGGATTCCAAGAAAGGGAATAGTCTCGAAAAATGGATTAATAACGGAGAAGATACGTAGTGTACAAGTTATACGTTACTTAAATGATTTATAAAAGAAATTTTAATTAAAAACAATTTACAAAAATACTATATGGAGAATTGATATATAAGGTGGTTATTTTTCTCAGATCACACATATTTTTGGATTCCCAAAACAATAAGAATCGTAATTTTTCTATTAATATCGAGAGGAGTTTATGAATCTTCGCGAGTTTACGAATAATAACTAATCTTTATAAAAATGTTTTATGGAAAAAATTTTATGTTCAATCAGATTGGAAATTTGAACACATCCAATTAATAAAGATTTAGAACATTTAATAACAAAGACGTGCTCGAAAAGAATCGCTAAAAACGGAGCTTGAGCTTATACGAATAAAAATCAGGACATTTACGGGTTTTACGATAACTAAAATTTTATAAAAATAAATATATAAACTGTCCTACGAACAGTAAAATCACAGCGTTATCTAGGGTAACTTAAAAAGATTGGAAAATATAATATTTTGATAATTCGTCTTAATTCGGAAAGCGTTGGACATAAGAAACGTAAGAAACATGCTTAAAACTATAAAAAGTTACGTTGTTTTTTACTAACTGAATATTTATAAACATTTTAAACTTTCTAAATACGATTTCACAAAAACACAATTAGATGGTGATGTAAGCTATATAGAAATTGTATATGGTAGTAGTTATTCAAAGTTTCTTAGTACTTATACGACCTATATTGGATTAGGTTGCATTCTGTCAATTTTCGTGATGATTTTCTGTTGTATTTGGATTATCAATAAACTCAGGGTGAGTCATAGCCCCTCGTTTTACCTTTTAATGATTTACAAGTTTTGGGAGTTTGAGAAATCATATGCATTGTTTTACAATTGGACGTATTCGTGGACATTTCACTTTTATGATTACGTGGTTTGCAAAAGTAGCGATAACCCATCTTAAAGCCCATTTATCATGAACTGTCAATTCTGTTTGTGAACGCGAATGTTTATAAATAGATCTATTAGGATTGACATCCCCGTTCGGGTGATTAGCTATCACTGGAAAAAACGAACATATACAATGTCGGACATAGGGATGTTGCGGGTTAAAACATCATCAACGGGCAATGTTGGCATTTTATATTGCATTTCATTACATGTAGAGCTTCAGTGTCATGAGTTAGGAAAAACTTAATTACATTTTATGATGTTTGCATCTGTTGCATTATGCATGGGGAAATTTTGCGGTCCTCTTATACATTATATAATCACTATGAATTCACTTCAAACAATATGTTGACGTATTTTAAGCAAATGTTTTTCAGGGGATCAATAAGGCACGAGGTGCAATGGATACATTGGTGGTTTTGATTTGGATGTCATGCATTAAAGATTTTGTCGCATTACATTTTGTATATCTGTTATGGGCTAGAAATATTTGTATTTTGAACAAGTGAACAAGTGAAGCTTCAAGCTTTTGTAACAAACAATATGTTAAATCTAATGTATCAGTTTTAAACGGCTTTAAATGGTCATTCTTATATATATATTTTGTGTTATTGATCTATGAAGTATCACCCCAACCCATATTCCGCTGTGACCCAATTTGGGGGTATTACAAGATGACCCTATAGTGAATCTTAGTGATAGGCAATGGATCAACCCTATTATAGATACACTTGTTGTATTCATCAAGCATCTTTTACATTTTCTCCTCATATTCAGCCAACTTTAGTTTTTGAGCCTTGACTGTTGCTGGGTTCAATATCTTCCTCAAAGATTTCTTAGACTCTTCTTTGCAGCCTTGAGGTCAGCCAATCTTTTCATCTCCTTAATTTACGCCATGTATTCCTCTTGAGATATTTCACCCTCAGTGGTGATGAAAGGCTTTATGTTTAACATTTTAAGATCTAATTCTCCTTCTTCTATGCAAGGAATAAGTTCCTTCATAGGTTCTTCAGAGGAAATTTCTTTTCCTTTGGATGGATTTCTTGGAGGAGTTGGTTCTTTAGGAGGTGATGGTGCAAAGTTAGATGAGGTGGTGTTAAATAGTTGCTCTATGAACTGTTCAACATATATTTTTTGATGCGCAGGATTTTGTAGATGCTCTGGAATGATAGAGCTCCGAGGGGTTGGCTTCAAGATCTCTAGAGTGGGTATCAAGACTTTAATTTTCTTCACTGGTGGTTCATCTTCTGAGTCCTTTTTACCTAAGATAGTTTCCCTTGAGTTATCCTCTGATTTATAAGCAACCATAGTTGTCTCTATGCTTTCCTTAGCAACTGACTGCTCCCTCTAAATATCAGTTCTCATTACCTCAGTATCCTTTGGTGTCTATGGATTTTTTTTCTCCCACTTCTCCCCCTTAACATTAGCCTTTTTAAAGACTTCTGCTGCTTCGAGGAGTAGCTTGTTTAAGATCAAATACACAGTCAGAGTTGTCTTGAATGGAGTCCTGAAGGGAGTCAAGCCTGTCAGTGACGTTGCGTAATCTTGTGCGAACTTTTGCCTTGACTTTTCTGCCTATCTGGGTTTGAATAACCTTGCTGAGTTTAGTTTGCAAAATGACAAATCTACGGCTTTCCAGTTTGTTGAACGCATTGAATTACTTGTTCATGGGTTTGTAGATCAGGCTGTCAAGTTGTTCTTCTAATGTCTGATGAACCTAAGCTTGAAATTTTGAAGTCTGTTCTCCCATGGACTGCTGGACAGTATTTTGAACAGATTCTTGAATTAAACTTGGGAGTGAGGCTTTGAGAGCATCAGCAAGGAGACCAGGCAGGGTTTCTTTCAGAGCATCAGAAACCAAAAAAGGTACATAGGATTTCAATTCATCAGAGACACGCTTGGTGACTTGGGACTCTAGCTGATCAACCTTAAAAGATATAGTGGTCAGTTCTCTTTGAAGATGACCAAGGGGGTCAGATAGAGTTGACACACTAGCGAAAGCATATGGTAAAGAAACATCACCATCTGAGGTTGCATTGAAGTTGTCAGCTGAGTGTTCCTTGGTAACAGAGATGGATGTTTCATCGTCTGAGTTAGGAGTCTCAAAACCAGTTAGAGAGGCTAGATCATCACTTGGCATAGAACGGAGATCAGAGTCAGATGCGTCTCTTTCCTCATCATCTTTAGGAGTAATATCAATTACATTATCATCTAAAGTACTCCTTTGTGATCCCTGATGAATGAACAGTGAACCAGAGATAGTATTAACTTGATAGGACTTAATTATTTTGATCTCTGATTCAGTGTCATATGGACTCTCTGGTTTTTCTTAAGCAGCCTCTTTAGTTTGTCTACTTCATCCATAAGCTGCTCAAAAGTAGGTTTCCCATAGAATGGACCCCAATGTACTCTTCCTCCATTAAGGTACTTTTAATATGATAGAACTTTTAATAACAAAGACGTGCTCGAAAGAATCGCTAAAAACATAGCTATAACGAATAAAATACAACATTTACGGGTTTTAAGATAGCTAAATTTGTAAAAATAAATTTATAAACTGTCGTGAACAGTAAAAACCACTGTTCATCAGGGGACTAAAAAGATGAAAATGTAGTATTTTGATAACTGGTCTTAATACGAAAGCGTGGACATAAGAAACGGGCTTAAAACGATAAAGTTACGTCGTTTTTACTAATGAACTATTTATAAATGTTTTAACTTTGTAAATACAATTTAACAAATGCAATTAGATGGTGATGTAGCTATATAGAATTTTATATGGTAGTATTTATTCAAAGTTCTTAGTACTTATACGACCTATATTGGATTAGGTTGTATTCCGTCATTTCCGTGACACATTTTCTATTGTATTTGGATTATCATTAACTCAAGGTGAGTTCATAGCCCTACGTTTTACCTTTTAATGATTTACAAGTTTTGGGGTGAGAAACATATGCATGTTTTAAAATTAGACATAAATGGACATTTCACATTTATGATTACGTGTTTGCCTAAGTAGCGATAACCCATCTGAGCCCATTATCATGAACTGTCAATTACTGTTGTGAGCGCGAATGTTATAAATAGATCTATTAGGATTGACATCCCCGTTCGGGTGATTAGCTATCACTAGACAAACAAACGTATACCATGTCAGACATAGGATGTTGCGGGTTAGAACATCATGATGGGCAATGCTGGCAATTTATATTGCATTTCATACATGTCGAGCTTCAGTGTCATGAGCTTAGGAAAATGTAATTACATTTTATGATGTTTGCATCTGTTGCGTTATCATGGGGAAATCTTGCGGTCCTACATTATACATTTTATAAACCTATGAATTTACTCAACAATATGTTGACGTTTTAAGCAATTTTCAAGGGATCAATAAGGCACGAGGTGCAAGGGATACATTGGTGGTTTTGATTTGGATGTCATGCATTAAAGATTTTGTCGCATTACATTTTGTATATCTATTATGGGCTAGAAATCTTTGTATTTTGAACAAGTAAACAAGTGAAGCTTCAGGATTTTGTAACAAACAATTTGTTAAATCCAATGTATCAGTTTTAAACAGCTTTTAATGGTCGTTCTTATATATATCTTATGTTATTGATCTATGAAGTACCACCCCAACCCATATTCCGCTGCGACCCAATTTGGGGGTGTTACAGATTGGTATCAAGAGCCAAGGTTATAGAAAACCAGGTCAAATGTTTTTGCTGGACTATAACTATTTTCAAACATTGCATTCATACAAAGGGATTTTCACGGGACATATATACATACACTACTTGTTGCATTAGTTGGTTAAGGCTAGATGCATTTATGATTGATATACATGTTATGATATAAATGTATATTACTATAAGAGTCTTATATTAAATACTAATATAAGCTATTTTGGATTTTTAGATACAGTCATGTCAGATTCTGTGGATTCTACGGTTACATACACTGCTGTGTCTAGCCCATTTGCAAATTTTCCCGATATCGAATCACCAGGAGTCGATGGACCACCCGTGATGCCAGAGGACCCATATGCCTATCTGGTAGCTGCTTTTCGGGCCCTGCCATCTCCTGATTATGTGCCGGGTCCTGAGTACCCACCTTTACCAGACTTTTTTCCAGAGCCGGTTTATCCAGAGTTCATGCCACCAGAGGATGAGGTACTCCCAGCTGAGGAGCAGTCCCTATCTACTGCTGCCTCACCTACTGCTGATTCACCAGGCTATGTTCCTGAGTCAGATCCTGAGGAGGATCCGGAGGAGGATGATGAGGAGGACCCTGAGGAGGATCCTGCCGATTATCCTGCCGATGGAGGAGATGATGGTAATGATGAGGATGAGTCATCTAATGATGACAAGGATGATGATGTTAATATTGAGTGGGATGAGGAGGAGGAGGAGCACCCAGCTCCTACCGACTCTACAGTTGTTGCTTTACCAGCTATTGATCATGCCTCATCTACTAAGGAGACTGAGCCATTTGAGACCGACGAGTCTGCGGCTACACCACCACCACATCCAGCATACTAGGTTACTGCTAGGATATTGATCTGAGATGAGCCACCTACACCATTCTGGTCTGATATAGAGGTTGCTAGACTCCTTGCTATACCTACTCTACTACCATCACCACTTTCCCCATGGTCATCACCATTACCTCATATTCTTTCTCCACCACTACCCCCGATACTATCACCACTAGCATTATCACCACCTCTACCTATATCATCTCTATCACCTACTAGTCCTATTCGTTCATTGGGTTATCGAGCTGTGATGATCTGGATGAGAGTTAAGGCCCCATCTACTTCCCATTCACCACCGCCACATATCATACTCTCCCACACCAGAGCAGATACACCACCGTCAGGTACCCCACCATTGGGGACACCACCACTTTTACCCATACCGCTACCTACTTCATCACTACCTTTGCATCTACTCTCTACTGACCGTAGAGCAGACAGACTCGAGGTTACCTTACCGCCTCGGAAGAGGTTAGGTATCGCTCTCGGTCTGAGATATGAGGTAGGAGAGAGCTCGTCTGCCCCCACTACTAGACCTCCTAGAGGTATTAGGGCGGACTATGGTTTTTTTGCTACCATAGACAGGGAGATTATGCGGGATCTAGAGAGAGATGTCGGTTATGGGATCACCGATACTTGGGATGAGATGCTGGTAGACATGCCAAGGTTACTAGTGACTGATGACACAGAGTTAGGTCGACGGATGACAGAGTTTACCACTAGGGTTAGGCAAGACACAGACAAGATCTATACGAGGTTGGATGATGAGCAGTCTGAGCGATAGCTGATGGCTGGTCAGCTCAACATGCTGTATAGGGATAGGCGTGCACATGCTTGTACCGCTAGGTTCATAGAGGCTGAGGCTAGGATGTCTCGAGAGGCTTAGGGACGATCCATGGATGCGAGTGAACTTGCACGTGTAGAGGTTATGTCATTGCGTACTCAGGTGGTAGCACATCAGGAAGTTATTACAGAGTTATAGGCAGCGGACCGCAGACAGGCGGCGATTACAGAGATGTTGGCAGCGGACCGCAGGAGACAAACATAGTTCATTGAGGCACTAAAGTTGCTAAAGAGACTTCAGACCCAGATGACAGGGTTTAAGAGGCAGCAGGGACCCGCTAAAGGTCCTACACAGCTAGATGCACCAGAGGAGGCTGGTAGCAGTTCATAGATCATGTTATGGCTAGTTGTTTTGTACAGCCTACTAAGTATTACAGGTAACTCTAGGCTAGTATGGCTTTAGGTTGTATATTTTATCTTGTAACCTAATCATGTGATCATTTTGTATCTGAACCAATCATGTATGTTTTCCAATTATATATGGAATGGTGGTATTATGTCATGTCTATAATCGAATTTATTATGAATGAATATCGATTTAGTTACACCATTGTTAACTTTAATTCAGTTGTATATTTCACTGTGTGTTGTGATCTCTCTTTACTTATTGTGTATATGTCATGTCATGGTTATGATTTTACAAAATCTAATGGGTATTATATTCTCTTATGATTGAAGAAAATGGCACCAAAAAGAGCCATGAGGTCAAACAAAGCTCCAGAAACAACCAACACCACATCTGTCACTAATGCCCAGCTTCAGGCAATGATTAACCAAGGTGTTATTGCCGCTTTGGCAGCACGTGATGCTGATAGAAATACGAATGGCGATGATAGCCATATTTCAGGAGCGGGTGTTAGAAGGACAGAACGAATGGCCCGTGAATGTACTTACACTGATTTTCTTAAATGTCAACCATTAAACTTTAAAGGCACGGAGAGAGTTGCCAGTCTATCTCAATGGTTTGAAAGAATGGAGTCTGTTTTCCACATTAGTAATTGTACAGTTGAGAATCAAGTCAAGTTTGCTACTTGCACTCTCCATTCAGCTGCTTTAACATGGTGGACCACTCACGTTAAGACAGTTGGTCATGATGCTGCTTACGGTATGCCTTGGAAAACACTCATGAAAATGATGACTGACAAATATTGTCCTCGAAACGAAATCAAGAAACTAGAAATAGAGATTTGGGATATGAAAGTGAAGGGTACTGACTTGACAAGTTATACCCAACGCTTTCAGGAATTGGCTTTGTTGTGCGGGAGGATATTTCCCAAAGAATTTGATAAAATTGGAAAATATACCGGTGGTCTTCCCGACATGATTCATGGGAGTGTAGTGGCATCTAAACCAAAGACAATGTAAGATGCAGTTGAAATCAAAACTGAGCTAATGGATAAGAAAATCTGCACTTTTGCTGAACGCCAGACAGAGAGTAAAAGGAAGTTTGAGGACACCTCAAGGAACACTCAGAACCACCACCAACAACAACAACAGAACAAGAGGCAGAACACTGTCCGGGCCTACACTACAGGATCTGTTGAGAAGAAGCCATACGGGGGATCTAAACCCCTATGCTTAAAATGCAACTATCACTACAATGGTCCATGTGCTCCCAAATGCCACAAGTGCAACAAAGTTGGCTATTTTGCCCGTGACTATAGGAGTATGGCAAATGCCAACTATGCTAACAACCAGAACGGCACTGGGTCGGGTCAAAAACCTACTTGCTATGAGTGTGGAGCTCAGGGACATTTTAAGAGGGAATGTCCAAAGCTGAAGAACAACAACAACCATGGTAACCAAGTTGGAGGTGGCAATGCTCCAGCCAAAGTAAATGCGGTAGGGCATGCGGGGACAAACCCAAACTCTAACATCGTGATGGGTACGTTCCTTTTAAACAACTGCTATGCTTCTATCTTATTTGATACTGGTGCCGATAGGAGTTTTGTGTCTACTGCATTTAGCTCCCAAACTGATGTCACACCAACTGCATTAGATCACTATTATGACGTTGAACTAGCCGACGGGAGAATAATTGGGTTGAACACTATCCTTAGGGGTTGTACATTAAATATCCTAAAACACCCATTCAACATAGACTTAATGCCCGTAGAACTTGGTAGTTTCGACGCTATAATTGGTATGTGTGACAACCATGACTTGAGCATGTTAGTCAAACCGTTAGTGTTGACTTATAGATCTGTTGCAATGTATGGTATGTGTGATTATATGTGTTTATATGCGTTTATGTGGGTTATGTGAGATTGGATAATTAATTCATTGAGCGTGACCATCTCATTGGGATTGGATTTCCGTTGGATATTGTGGAGTTCATTTCGTTCACTTTTGGTGACAAGGAAATGATTTTGTGATTTAAGCGTTTTAGTGATTTATCGTGTAAGTAATTATACGTATACGTATTTATGTGTTAATAATATTAGGATGAGATTAAGTTTTAGTAGTAAGGATAAGAAAGAAATGAGCTTGATAAAATATGAGAGTTTTTTAGGGGCTTTCTATTTATAGAAAGTGAATTTGTGAAATGAAAAGTATTTTTGGAAAAGTATAGTAAATTGCGTTTACGCAAAAAGGTATGCGCAAATAAGCTAAGGTTTTTATAAAAACATAAGGTAATATTAATAATTAAGTAATTAATTAATTAATAAAAAAATAAAAATAAATAAAAAGAGAGGGAATCGGCCGGATAAGGGAAAAAGAGAAAAAAAAGATAAAAAGGAAAC